>CM032454.1:153393844-153443844 GCA_019049505.1 Pachyrhynchus sulphureomaculatus | reverse complement strand
GTGTTCCGTACGGAACACTAAAAAGGTACATTAATTTTGATAGGAAAATTCCACAGGTTACGGAGCTTATAGGTATATTTTATCTGGATGGTTCCTGTGTCGATTGAATGAGTTAAGCTGACGTTTCACCGATCATCTGATCGCAATGTCGCAATCGCAATCTAATTTCATTCTGCTTTTACACGCTTTTTATATTAAGGGACCAGGATGGAAAGAAGGCAGCGCTTCACCAATCTGGGAAAATATCATCCTTAAAACAAACAAAATTAAAGAAGCAGTTTCGTGCTACATTCCGAAGTCCCTTCTCTGAACGAGCTCCGAAGAAGGCGGCAAAATAATCGGCGAAACGCTAGCGTCACTTATTCAATCGACACAGGGAAATCTAGAAGAAACTTATAAACAGAAAAGGCTTTGTCTTTTAACATGACAATACCAGACCACTCATATCTGTGACAACCCTGCAAAAAATAAGAGAGCGTTTATTTATAAATTAAATATTTTAAGACTAATATAAATCAGCGTAAATTGACTGTGAAAATAAGCAGTTTGTGATAATAAGTGAAAATAGGACTACTATAATGTTACAAGATAACACACACACAAAATAGAACACCTGTATTTGTGGGAGGAACACCCACAAATAGGCGGTTATACAAAATAAAATATAACTTATGTTATCACTTTGTAAATGTATTAATTCCTGTAAAAACAAATGAAGAACTTAGGTAATTATCATAGGACATACAGTGTATATAGATAATATTAAGCTAAGCAAAAGAAAAATAAATTAAGTATGACATTGTAAGGTAATGCCAGGAAACTGTTGAAAAAATCTAATAATAACACAGATAATTCTAACCATTAGGATTTACAACAGGCCGTCTAGCAATGCCCGAGCTACGATAAAGCGAGTACAACGTGTTTGTATTGTGACTCCTTTTCAAAGAAGATTGTTTGGATTCGCTGTAAAAAATTTAGAATGAATAAAGGATTTTTAAAATTGAAAAAAAAATGAATTGGGAACATATCATCCATGAAACAAGCAGAACTGAATCAGTTTTGTGCTATATTCCAAAGTCCGTTCTTGGAACGAGCTCGAGAACGAAATCTAGAAGAAACCTATAAACAGAAAAGGCGTTGTCTTTTAACAACGCCAGACCACTCATATCTTTTATGACCCGGCAAGAGAGTTTGGCTGAGAAGTTTTGATACATTCACCATACAGTTCAGTGCTTGCAGCTTGTTTTAGTGTCTGCAGAACTCTCTTAACAGTGTAAAGTTGTCTTTAAAAACGCTTGTGAAAATCACCTTATTCGATCTTTCGCCTAGAAATCTCAGAAGTTCTATATTGATAAGATAATATAGTAGTTCCATCAGAAAAATGAAAAACTCATCACTCAAATATGAAAGACGTGATGCTTGGTTTTCGAGATATTCCCGAATATACCATACATACATACACACATCTACGCAAACGTTGAATATTTCATATTTTTTTGATTACATCATAAGCCTGACAGGAAACTGGTGTACAGCTTTCAGGAATTTTTAAAATAACTAAAAACAGACAGCAATTTATCTACTGTTCTCTAATTCGTCAAATCTATCCCGATACTCGTTTCGCCGTATCAAGACTTGTCAGTCAGGCTAGGATTGACAAACAAGAGAACAGAATTTACTGGTACTTATCCAAGTAGTTACCTAGCCCAACTGACGAGCCGTGATACGGATAAACGCATCTCGGGATGGATTTGACGAATAAGAGAACAGTGGGTAAACTACTGAAATATGGGCCTTGGCTGTTTTCATTTATTTTACGTTAACCACATATGCCTGAGGAGAATCCCTCGAAAAGCGCTGTCTGCTTTTAATAGTTGACCGTGTCAACCACTCTGTCGGCTTGAAAGTTGCTGTGTGAGCTTTCGATGGAGTATTAGGAATGTGTACTTAGTACAATTCGTTATATCCTACCATCGATATCAAGAATTGTTTTTTTTTTTTTTGAAAGGCGATAATTATTTGTTTAATGCCACATGGAGTATTTCCAAAACTCATTGAGAAGTAGTTTTTATTTGATCCGATGTTATCTATAATATATATAAAATGCAACGTCTCTGTCTGTCTGTCTGTCTGTCTGTCCATTAATGCGCTTATCACTGAAGAATCACTTATCCGATTTACGTACTTTTTTTTTTAAAACATACATATGTTCTCTTGCCAGGTTATAGGCTATATTTTATTACAATAGGTAGCATAAAGACTGAGCAGCGACGTAAAATAGTGAATGAAGTCCGAAAAAAGTTTGCCGCTAGCGCGTTCGTTTGCAATACACTGCCTAAACTATTAAATATGGAACAATATTATGTAGCAGAGAATATCTATAATCTATAATATATATAAAATGCAATGTCTCTCTGTCTGTCTGTCCATTAGTGCGTTTATCACGCGAGAACCATTTATCCGATTTACCTGTCTTTTTTTAAATTCATACATATATTCTTTGGCCAGGTTATATAATAATAATAATCTATATCTATAATATATATAAAATGCAAAGTCTTTCTGTCTGTCTGTCTGTCCGTTAGTGCACTTATCCCTCGAGAACCACTTATCCGATTTACGTGATTTTTTAAATTCATACATATGTTCTCTGACCAGGTTATAAATATATATTTTATTACATCTATAATATATATAAAATGCAACGTATCTCTGTATGTCTGTCTGTCCGTTAGTGCGCTTATCACTGGAGAACAACTTATCCGATTTTCGTACTTTTTTTTTTAAATATACATATGTTCTGCGGCCAGTTTATAGGCTATATTTTATTACGATAGGGAGCATAAGGAATGAGCAGTGACGATAATGGTGAATGAAATCGGAAAAAAGTTTGCCGGTAGCGCGTTCTCTTGCAATACACTGCCTAAACCACTAAATATGGAACAATATCATGTAGCAAAGGATATCTATAATATATGTAAAATGCAACGTCTCTCTGTCTGTCCCTTTGTGCGCTTATCACTGGAGAACCACTTATCCGATTTACGTGCTTTTTTTTTAAACATACTAAACCATTAAATATGGAACAATATCATGGAGCAAAGAATATCTATAATATATAAAATGCAACGTCTCTATGTCTGTCTATCTGTCAGTTAGTGCGCTTATCACTAGAGAACCACTTATCCGATTTGCGTGTTTTTTTTTTAAACATACGTATGTTCTCTGGCCAGGTTATAGGATATATTTTATTACGTTAGGTGACATAAGGAATAAGCATTGACGATAATAGTGAATCAAGTCGGAGAGAAGTTTGCCGCTAGCGCGTTCTCTGGCAATACACTGCCTAAAGCATTAAATATGGAACAATATCATGTACCAACGAATATAATATATACAAAATGTAACGTCTCTCTGTCTGTCTGTCCGTTAGTGCGCTTATCACTCGAGAACCACTTATCCGATTTACGTGTTTTTATAAATTTTTACATATGTTCTATATAATTCGATATAAGCCTAGATAATGGGAGATAAGGTGAGATAATGGGAGATAAGGAGAAATAATAGGAGATAAGTCGAGATAAGCCTCGATAATGGAAGATAAGGTGAGATAATGGGAAATAAGTATAGCGGGAGATAAGGAGACATAATGGGAGATCAGCAGAGATAAGTCTACATAATGGAAGTTATGGTGAGATAATGGGAGATAAGGAGAAATAATGGGCAATAAGGAAAAATATTGCGAGATAAGTCGAGATAAGCCTAGATAATGGGAAATAAGGTGAGATAATGGGAGATAAGGAGAAATAATGGGAGATAAGGAGAAATAATGGGAGATGAGCAGAGATAAGCCTAGATAATGGAAATTATGTAGAGATAATGGGAGATAAGGAGAGACATTGGGAGATAAGGGGAAATAATGGGAGATATTTTATTACGTTAGGTAACATAAGGAATAAGCAGTGACGATAGTAGTGAACCAAGTCCACGCGAGCGGAGCCGCGGGCCCGGCTAGTAAGCTTATAAAGGGTTTAGAGAGAGAGTTTAAAATGTAGTACTGTTCGTTGTTGCAAAAACTTTATGTGTTATTTTGATAAATTGCAGTCCTGAAAATTAACGGTAAATGAGAACGAAAAACTTAAATCATAAAAGGATGTATAATTTATTATTGCAGTTTTACGACGTACAGTTATTAGTTTTATACAAGCTTTGTGTACCACGCTTTGTGCAATAGGCAAAGAAAGTTTTAACTGAATTGATGGAAATAAATTGAAATAAATGAGGTTTGATGTGCGAAAAGCGGCAAAAGGTTCATTAGTCGTAAAAAGATTATATTATATTTCATTTTAGTCATTACGAGGCTGGTTTGAAAAGTCCGTGCAAAGTCCGAGAGATGGCACCACCGGCGCGTATCGAGGTTATGTTTAGTTAGTAGCATCTCTTGAATGAACGCACACCAAGTGTCAGCCATATTGGTCTATTTCTTTGTGTTTGGCATTCGTGTGAATCAAGGAAGTCGAGTGATTTTCAAGAAATGGACGAAAAAGAATTTCGTGTGGTGATTAAACATTACTTTATGAAAGGCAAAACGCCTCAGGAGACTAAAGAGAAGCTTGATAAACATTATGGTGACTCTGCACCTTCGATAAGTGGTTTCAAAATTTTCGGACTGGCCATATGGGCACAAGTGACGCTGAACGTTCTGGACGGCCTGTGGAGGTTACGATTCCAGAAATCATTGATCAAATCCATGATATGGTGATGGATGACAGAAGAGTTAAAGTACGTGAGATTGCTAGTGCTGTGGGCATCTCGACTGAACGGGTACATAATATTTTGCATAAACATTTGGACATGAGAAAACTATCCGCAAGATGGGTGCCGCGATTGCTCACGCTTGACCAAAAACGGAATCGTGTCAAGTGTTGCAAGGAAGAATCCGGAGGACTTTAAGCGTCGTTTCGTCACTGTGGATGAAACATGGATACATTACTATACTCCTGAGACCAAACAACAATCTAAACAATGGGTTACCAAGGGGGAATCTGCGCCAAAAAAGGCGAAGACCGTTCCTTCGGCCGGAAAGGTTATGGCGACTGTCTTTTGGGATTCGCAAGGGATAATCCTCATCGACTATCTGGAAAAGGGTAAAACTATTACAGGTGAATATTATTCATCGTTATTAGACCGTTTGAAAACCGAGCTGCAAGAAAAACGCCCGCGATTGGCCCACAAGAAAGTCCTTTTCCATCACGACAACGCACCAGCACACACCTCAGCAGTTGTGGTCGCAAAACTAATGGAAATAGGATTCCAACTCGTTTCACATCCCCACTATTCTCCAGACTTGGCTCCCTCGGACTACTATTTGTTCCCCAATTTGTAGAAATGGCTGGCGGGACAAAGATTTTATTCAAACGAGGAGGTGATTGCAGACACTAATAGATATTTTGCAGACTTGGACAAATCCTATTATTCGGAAGGGATCAACAAACTAGAACATCGTTGGACGAAGTGTATAAGCCTAAAAGAAGACTATATCGAAAAATAAAAAAGGTTTACCCCAAACACATAAGTAGTTTTTATTTTTGCACGGACTTTTCAAACCAGCCTCGTATACTGGGAAATATACACACTATGTCCGCAAAGGAACCGATTTAAAAAAAAAAATAAAACACTGGCGAATTAAAATCGTTTATACCATCGGATTTATTTTGGCTAGTTCATATGTGTAGTTTTGTGTATAACACAGGCCTGTCAAATATAACTTTTAATTTCGCCTTTAAATAATAATTTTTTTTAGGTACTTAGGTATGCTGAATTAAAATATAGCTTTCTTTATACAAGATGTGCATATTTGCAAATTTTTAAATAATTTTTATGAAAAATAAAATATGATGAGTATAAAATTTAATGTTGAGTTCTAAAATGTGCAGAATTACTTTTAAACATGACTTAAGAGACTAGAGAATTCAAGAAGACTTAAGATATCTTTTTCTATTTTCTTCAAAATTCCTGTTCAATCTTTTTCTCTGGTATTTCCGATTCGATTCGTCTCTCTTCAACATCCAGCAATACTCGGCCATCATGCTAACGTCCCACCTTCCTTGATATCTGTTCTTCATATCCTTTATGTCTTGGTGAAATCGTTCCCTCTGCTCTTCACTTACACTACCAAGATTCTCGGGAAAGAAGTCAGTATGGGAATGCAAACAATGCAGCTTTATACTCATATTGCAACACAGCTTTCTGATATTGTTAAGCATGTTGTTGACTATCTTTTCATAATCAGGGCTTTTTCTATTTCCTAAAAAATGTTCTGTGGCCCCTTTAAATGATTTCCAAGCGAGCTCTTCGGTCCTAATCCTATTTTTTGCATAGTCAGCATTTGGCATTAACTTCCGAATGTCAGGGTCAACAAAAATACCTCTTTTATTTTAGCATCCGATAAATGCTTAAATTTATCACATAAATATTTGAAACAGGGACCCTCTTTAGATAATGCTTTCACAAATTGCTTCATAATACCTAATTTCATATGAAGTAGAGGCAGTAGAATCTTGGTGGGGTCAACCGGAGCCTCGCGTATATTTTTACTGATCTAATGTTGTGCTCTATTTCTACTATCCCATTCACACAGAAAACAGTAGTATTTTGCATATCCTCCTTGCTGGCCAAGAATCATAGTCAATGATTGGAGTAGTTTATCTTTTTGGTCAACACACGTAGCTCCGAATATGCTTATAATCGCAATAAAAAAACAACTAGTGAGGGTAGATAAATATTTAAATATCAACACTACTATTAATATATATTGCTAACATAGAAATTTGTAGCTAACTCTAGTAGTACTAACAAAACTGAAAAAAAAATTTTTCAGAAAATTACGTGATAGAATTTTTTAAATATTTACTACTTAGTTTTGTAATCGCAGGCCTGCGTAATCTTATTTTTCATTTAATATCGGTTCTATTCTGGTTAATTCCAGATTAGCTTTCTTCGTAATAAACTATAGTTTAGTTCATTATTGGGTCCGTTTTGGTTAGTTCGAGCACAGTTTTACTTATAATAAAATAAATTTTCATTTAATATCGGGTCCATTCCAAGCAGCCTCATAGCACTATTCATAATGACATGATCGTCTGATACATAATTATATTAAAATAGAGATTTATTAAATTGCCCAATGTCATTGATATTGACCGATCACTGACAATAATGCCCTGAATAAGCACTACATATATATATATATATATATATATATATATATATATATATATATATATATATATATATGTATATATATATATTTATATATATATATATATATATATATATATATATATATATATATATGTATATATAATATAAAAAATTGTTGAATATCTAAAATGTGACAAATAAGCCTTGATAAATATCTCCAAAAATTGAGGCCATAGAAAAAAAAAAACTTTTCCTACAAAAGTTGTAGGTTTTTTTGAGGTAGAATAAGATTATCAGGGTTATATTAGGAAATTACATTTTTACTTTAATTTTTCTTAAATTTTTTGATATCGATTTTCAAACTTGGGTCGGTATTGAGCCCAAATCTGCACAGTTTCTTAACATGATATTCAAAATTCAAAACTACATATTATAAATTTATTCGTTCCCAGTAACAATATACAGTTAAAATAAATGCTTAGCACTATGGTACATTGTTAAAATTAAACAAAATACAATATAAAATTAAACAGATAAGTATTATAAACATACGAGTTAAAATAAAACTAAAACTACAATCAAGCACTTAAACACATCCTGCCCAATATCACAACAAACAAACAGCAATAAGCATTTCTTAGCCTATTTTATTCCTATCAGAAGCACTGAAGAATTCACCCAGTGTTTAAAATGCTCTACTCAACAAATAATTCATTATAATTTTTTTTCGCTTTAGCATGAGATATATATTTTTTTTAAATAGTCGTATTCTTAAAAATTGTTAAACTTTATTAAAACAAAAATCGATAAAGTAATTTGTCCCGTATTTACCTTGTAAGACGTAGTTCTAAAATAAAAACCTTAGTTTTCTTTCTTGTTACACTAAAAATACGTTAACCGAAACACTACAATTAGATATTTTAGATAACAGTTACTTTATGGAAGAATACTAATCACAAAAAAAAGTTGATAACATGTAAAACTCCGCTCCTCTACCTCATTAATCGTTTACATGTTTGATCAATTGAAAATAATGAAAACATAACACAATTTTTAGATGTCTTGAGTTCAAGAAGCCTGAAAAGAGTCATTAAGTCCTGGCATGTTCGATCAATTGAATATAATGAGAAAATAACACAATTTTCAGATTCTTAGACTCCAAAAACTCTGACTTTTACCCCAATATATATAAAATGCAAACCCAGTACTTCCCTTTCTTACCTCATTAACTCATATATAATTGAAAATAGTGAAATAATAACACAATTTCAAGACTCCAAGGACACCGAAAAGGACATGTAACATGATATTTACGAAATGACCTCTGTATCCTCTTCCCTCAACTTCATTAACGCCTTATATGTTTGACCACAAGTAATTGAAAAAAATGAAAAACTAGCAGAATTTAACGAAAAAATAACAGAATGTTCAGAATCATCGACCCCAAGGATCGTCAAAGGGAGGCGTAACAAGATATACTCGAAACAATCCCTCTGTCATCCTTCGCTACCCCTTATCTTTAACTTAAAATAATTACGCATACAGTTTGTTTATTATTGCAATCAAAAACCAAGAAAGAATCTCATAATGATTGAGAAAATGTACAAGATTTTTCCACCCCCCTTCTTTAACCCCCTTCCTTTTGAGCGGTATTGCCCCAAAACTACGAGATCCATCCTTACTTTAAGTATAGTGTGTGTACCAAATTCGAAATTGATACTTCAGTTCATCCGGAACTTATAGTGACAACAGACTGATGGAAATGAGGGACTATGTTTTTCGTGACCCAGTAACCCTGAAACGTGAAGAAATGTCGGAATGTGAGTTTTTTAGGAAACAAAAACTTCACTTTGGCAAGGGAAGTAAGAGAATTAAAGGAACATGAGCCATAAAATAATATTTTCGATATATTTAGCAGAATTTTACTTCGTTTCTCGATAACATGGTTTGGATCCTCAATTAGCTAAATTCGATTTTCAAAATATACTGGAGGTGCTTTGTTAACACGGTATGTTTGGCAAATACAGTAGTGTGTATTTAAATTTGTTTAATCTCTCTAGATAACTTGCTCGACTAAGAAAAAGCAAATAATAGTTCGACGTAATAAGTGCTAAGCATTAGTACAACGGTAGTAAGACTTTCATTTTGGCTTCAGTTTACTTTTATTGCTATTACTACTGTTTACTTTTCCTTTTCACGAGTAGTTAAAATAACACCAAAGTAGCTATTTTAAACATATAAAAGATTCGTGATGCAACATTTTTTGGGATTAGAAAAGTACTTTAATAATCACATATTTTTTAATTATTTAATCAGTGTTTACTTTTTCTGATGTTTTCCTGAAAATATAAAAGCTTTTAAAGAGATTTTTTTATCATTTACATACCCGCCCTAATAGGGATTATGTTTATGTTGTTTACTATTCATTTAGTGCACATAGTTCTTGTGACACGACCAGTGCGTGGGACGGAATTGAATCGTGCGGGGAGACTTGTATTTATTTGTACTTTTTGGTGGTGAAAACTCACAACTAGGAAAAATTGAAAAAAACTGTTTATGTGTGGGAAAAATTATTAAAACTGAAAAGAATATATAACAATAATTATTTTAATCTAATTTATCGTAACTATTAGGTTTATTAGTATATTTTGGTTGGGTTTGGTTTAATGGTAAGTTGATAAAATAATGAATTTGAATACCAAAAAAAAATTCATTTCAATAAAAGGGTAGTTTAAAATTTAGCTTTTTTCTTTTAAATCACAATATACACACGTATTTTCAATCAACAGTTTTGATAACTTTCAGGATATTTACTGCACTAACCAAAATTTTCATAAAATTATCCTTTTTTTTTTGTAAGCAGTTATAACAAGTTGTTCCTGCAGCTAAAACCCACCCAGGCTTGTAACGCTACCCGAAGAAGAAAGTTATAACATTCACAAGAACCAGCGAATGGTGCGGATCGTCATGTATAGAAGGAAAAAGAAATTTGATTGCAATAGTCTAAGGGGGTTTCTCGGTGTGACAGCTAAAATTTAAAGCTTATTTTAGGAAATTTTTTTCGTGACAAAATAAAATACAATCTTTTCAATTTTTTGTATATGTTATTGTTGACATCTTAAACTATCCAATTTTTTTTTTAGTTTATTTAATAATATTTCGTTCATGTTGTTTGCGGTCAAAGTGATCTCCTCAAAAAAAAGGTGGGTGGATGGTGGGAAGCACTTCTCCATTTGTAATGATCTGTAACAAAATATCCAAATTAATTATTATTCCATAAACATATCTCTATTGGGTTACGTAGGATTAGACATTTATGTAAACAAAGAAACAAAATGGCAAACTTGTAAAAAAATAATTTTAAAAATCGTGTTTATTTTGGTTGAAAATCGAGAAATAAATTAAGAAATTTAATAAAAATAATTGATTCTACGTCACCTGATAACTAATTATATGCATAACAACGCGTGTGGGATAGATAGAATTTTGTCTCTGCTTCCCACGAACCGAAAAAAAGTGGTTTCGAGAAAAACGAGTTTAATAGATCGCTCGCGTCGAACAATTCCAAAGTATTTACTTCAAAATATATATATATATATATATATATATATATATATATATATATATATATATATTTATTTATTTATGGCTGGGCGTATCGCAAGGATGAACGATAACAGTTGAACACGCCATATCGTTGAATGGAGACCTAGAGAACATAAAAGATGTAGAGATATACAACATACAAGAAAGACGGACGACATAAAAAGACTAGCGGGACACGACTGGATGCAAAGAGACAAACAACAGAGTTCATTGGAGACAACTTGGGGAGGTTTACATCCGAGGAAGTATGTTTCAAATTAAATAGGACCATCGGGTGGACATTTATATATATTTTAACCCTCGAATGTCGATTTTTCCATAAAATTATATTTTCAGTAGGTTGCTAGGGATGTACCTTTCCTGTCGTAGTACAGCTAACGAGAATATGTCAAATAAAAAGCAGATAACAATTAGTCTGATAGAAACTTTACTCGAATTTTAAGTGATTTTCAAGATAAAAAATCTACTGATAACAAAAAGTAGCCAATTTTTTGTAAAAACGGGTAGTGTTTTCGTAATGTTGACCTTTTCAGTTTTGAATTGCCGTTAGCATGAGTAACGAGTTATCTTTAGTACTCGAGTATTGGCTGGTTATCCGAATACTGGTGTGGTCAGATATCTAAAATAAAACAGCAAGATAATGATATTAAATTTACTTAAAATTTATGTACAGTAAATGTCCAAAATTTCTACCCCTCACTCTTAAACAGAGTTGGCATCAACGAAGAAAATTTCCCTTTCTTCGTCGGAAACCGTCGTCATTGCTTTTTATGTACATGATTGCAGCACTGATTTTTTGATGCAGCTGGTTCTCGGTGTCGCTTTTGATCTTATAAATACGAGGCTGGTTTGAAAAGTCCGTGCAAAGTCCGAGAGATGGCACCACCGGCGCGTATCGAGGTCATGTTTAGTTAGTAGCATCTCTTGAATGAACGCACACCAAGTTTCAGCCATATTGGTCTATTTCTTTGTGTTTGGCATTCGTGTGAATCAAGGAAGTCAAGTGATTTTCAAGAAATGGACGAAAAAGAATTTCGTGTGGTGATTAAACATTACTTTATGAAAGGCAAAACGCCTCAGGAGACTAAAGAGAAGCTTGATAAACATTATGGTGACTCTGCACCTTCGATTAGAACAGTTTATAAGTGGTTTCAAAATTTTCGGACTGGCCATATGGGCATACGTGACGCTGAATGTTCTGGACGGCCTGTGGAGGTTACGACTCCAGAAATCATTGATCAAATCCATGATATGGTGATGGATGACAGAAGAGTTAAGATGCGTGAGATTGCTAGTGCTGTGGGCATCTCGACTGAATGGGTACATAATATTTTGCATAAACATTTGGACATGAGAAAGCTATCCGCAAGATGGGTGCCGCGATTGCTCACGCTTGACCAAAAACGGAATCGTGTGAAGTGTTGCAAGGATGGTTTGCAGCTGTTCCAGAAGAATCCGGAGGACTTTAAGCGTCGTTTCGTCACTGTGGATGAAACATGGATACATTACTATACTACTCCTGAGACCAAACAACAATCTAAACAATGGGTTACCAAGGGGGAATCTGCACCAAAAAAGGCGAAGACCGTTCCTTCGGCCGGAAAGGTTATGGCGACTGTCTTTTGGGATTCGCAAGGGATAATCCTCATCGACTATCTGGAAAAGGGTAAAACTATTACAGGTGAATATTATTCATCGTTATTGGACCGTTTGAAAACCGAGCTGCAAGAAAAACGCCCGCGATTGGCCCACAAGAAAGTCCTTTTCCATCACGACAACGCACCAGCACACACCTCAGCAGTCGTGGTCGCAAAATTAATGGAAATAGGATTCCAACTCGTTTCACATCCCCCCTATTCTCCAGACTTGGGTCCCTCGGACTACTATTTGTTCCCCAATTTGAAGAAATGGCTGGCGGGACAAAGATTTTATTCAAACGAGGAGGTGATTGCAGACACTAATGGATATTTTGCAGACTTGGACAAATCCTATTATTCGGAAGGGATCAACAAACTAGAACATCGTTGGACGAAGTGTATAAGCCTAAAAGGAGACTATGTCGAAAAATAAAAAAGGTTTACCCCAAACACATAAGTAGTTTTTATTTTTGCACGGACTTTTCAAACCAGCCTCGTAATCTCTTTGTAATAACTTCATAAAAAATCTATTGAGTTTAAGTCAAGTGAATGTGGTAGCCACCGGATGAGTCGTCCTTTTCCGATCCAGCCTCTTAGTTCTGTCCAAATGATTCTTTACTTCTTTCGCGAAATGCAGTAGGGCTCTGTCATGTTGTAACCCCATATCCCGACGTATTTTCAGCGAAGCTTCTTCCAGTAAACCGTTTAGGTTGTTCTGTAAAAATCTCAAATAGGCAGGGCTATCGAGCCTAGTAGGTATCTCGTGGGGACCAATTACTCGTCTATCCCTTATCCTAGTCTACATGTTAATTTCGTATTGATGTAGAAAATGATCACAGTACAATTCTTGGATTCACGTGCACATAATAATGGAGGCTATGTATGGGAAATATTCCCACTCTTCGAAAGATTATTTCATTGCTCCATAAAGTTTCGCTCAGAAATTGATGATCTTCATGATATCGGCGTAACATTTTCCTACATTTGATTATATTGGCTGTGATATGGATGGAGTCCGTTACGTTTAATAATGCGACTCGACATACTACGAACACTTGTACCTGGATTATCGTTCATCATTTCAAACACCTCATCTTCTGTTGCAAGGTCTGGGCCTTCTGCCATATTTCTGCGCCTTCTGCGTAATCGGCGTGGACAAGTTGGAATACCTTGTACCGGCTGCTATCCACTCAGCTGCCTGCCGATTTGATTCCAGTATTTAGTGGTGGATCCATGTTTCATCCATTGTCACATATTGCATGAAAAAATCCTTTTTATTGCTCTTAAACAGGTACAAACAGCCCTCAGAATCATCAACACGTTGTTGTTTTTGGTCCACTGTGAGCAAATGCGGTCCCCATTTCGAACAGAGCGTTCTCATGCCCAAAGGTTTATGCAGAATATGACCATCACGTTCTTTTGATATATATATATATATATATATATATATATATATATATATATATATATATATATATATATATTTTAATTGAGATTTTTATTCAGTTGATTAAATATGTTGCTGACCGGTTTAGTCGATTAGTAGTTATAAACAAGCTCACCACGGAAGTGCTAAAATATACTGTATTAAAGGATTATCTCTATACAAATTATAAGATCAAAACAATATTTTCATCGTTGTTGAATGAAACACGTGCGCGTAAAGATGGCAAAGTTTTTCCTATGCTCCTCATATGCCTTCCAAACCATCCAAACCAAACCATCTATGATCACAGTGAAAAGTAGCTACTACCGACCTCATGATTGAAGTTTCTCTTTTGACATAAAATAAAATCATGGATCTGCAATATAACTTATATTAGGATTCGTGCAATTATGGCATTTTATTCGTTTGAAACAAAAAGAACATTCGTTTTACAGTCTAAGCTGGTATTATCTGCACATATTAACGAAGATAGAGGAATGTCGATATGGCAGTGTCGATTTTTTCCAACTTGTATAATTATTGATGTGCTTCCCTGCAATTCCGAAAAGAGTTATTGGGAAGTTCAAATTCAGAGATTGAAAATCGGACGAGCAAAACAAGAGAGAAATCTCTATGATCCATAATATTAACAATAATTCTAAAATTTTAAATATATCACGTGGTATGTGATCAAGTATCTAAATCATCACAACATGAAAAAAAAAACTAAAGACTTTTACTATTTTTAATGTATTATTCTTGAGAGTTCTTGGGCACAAGTTCACCTGTTAATTTCAAGAAATAGCTCTTATTTTATTTCACTATTAATTGAAATATTTAGTACTAAAGATAATAAATTTTCATCACGCGAATATTTCGATTAGCAGTTTTTATGCATTCAAGATTTCTGACACTGCGTCTTGTATTTCAAATTTTAGTCTAGGCGCTTTCCACATACGAACAGGATGGCTTAATTAAAAGCATAGAACGTCAAAACGAAGCTAATTTTCGCCGGACTTTCTTTTCCATAAAGACCTGCATTAAACCGACATGGATGATCCCGTTCCGGCCGCATTTCCGCTGCAAATCCCGGCTAACCTGCTCTTTTACTCACAAAATAGACTGCTCTACGGGTCAGTAAATAGCAAGAAAGCACGGGATGTACGCCGTACGGTCTCGTTTTAATGAATTTTACACCCTTTGGCGTATTTCTTCGACAAAACTTGTCGTAATTTTATTTTATTTATGTCTTTTCGTTTACCGAGACTATTTCATAATATCCATTTCACATTATTTCTGTACCGTTATTATTTTTTATATTTAGATTTATTTGAATTATATATTTTCGCATACGGTAACGTGTTGTTGAAGAGGCCTCTCAGACCAGAATAGACTGCCGATATGGATCGTTTCCCTCTCACTCTCGAGCGCGACGTATATCTGAGGTCGAACTAGATGGAATGAAGGCCGCCCTAGACCAAATATACTTCGCCTTGTCGCCACGATGACGTTCAAACGTAGTAGAATAAAACCGTAATAAGGGTTGCTGAAAGTATCAGCTACCAATCATGTGTTTCGAATCTCATGTTAAACTGGGCTCGTTTATCTCGATGTCTTTTGTAAAAATAATCTCTCTGCTCTATTTGCCAAGCTATAAGCATCCTCATTTATACAACTACTACTATTATAATTTTTAAAAGGTCACACTAATACCGAATTAAAATGAAAAAAAGTTATTTACAGGTCGAGTTCGGAAAGTTATATTTTTTGATTGAGGAGTAAATTACACTTCACACAAGTGTAAGTATATAGATATCACGAGCTGAATTTTATTATCCAATTTATGATGACCCTTGTGAATGACTTAGTGTTGTTTATGACGATTTTTCGACATTTTAGGTCAGCCTCGGATTGCAAACAAATTACAGTAAAACAGAAGTATTGTAAGAATTTTATTAGAAGTATTATTTTTCTGGAAAGTCACCTGAGAAAGTCAACAAACACAATTTCATATTTTATTATCGATCTCGGCTAAATATAGATAAAAACTGTTTGTTTTTCGTTTTTCCTTACCTTAAATTAATGTATTTTTAATATATTTATATAGCTTTTTTGCGAAAATACTCATTTACCTCCTGCGTCCTATTAACAGAATAAGTAAGGTTTTTAATACGACATGCAACTTTTTGACACTTTTTATACTTTATACTGTGACTGTGATAATCTCGAAGAAATACTATGTTTGGACCAAGTGTTATTTCATACTCTATGAGGAAGCCTGAAAAAGTGGTGGATAGACAAAATATGTAGAGGCTATAAAACATATGCTTTGTAAATTACACAAAATATGCGGGTTTTATAGACCTGTAGGTGGAAAATACTCAGAATGCAATACTTTTTTACTAATATTTGTCTGGTTCTATCAGATTTAATTAATAAATTATTGAAAAGAAACACATTTTCAGATATATCTGATTTAATGTAAAACTTCTGAAAACAGACAAAGTCCGTATTTCAGCAGTCTGTTCTCTTATTTGTCAATCTATCCCGAGAGGCATTTCGCTGTATCACGACTCATTAGTCGGACTAGGATTGGCAAACAAGAGAACATAATTTACTAGTTCTTATCGAGGAATTTACGGAACGTAATGGTAAGATACAACGATTTGTTTCATTTTTAGAAACTATGTATGTAAAAATCTAGAACATTTTATTCATAAATCATACGAAATTAATACATCGTTGCAACTTATAGAATATTCTACTCAAACAATCTGCCTATATGACTACTTTGGTTTTGTAAAATTCTAGGTAAAACACAGCGCATATAAATATAAAAATATAAAATTCTAAATATACTCTATATTATGAAAATAAGTCAGAATATATCATTGTGTAAAGTTCTAGCACTACTTATAAATCGAGAAAAAACGGTACACTTTTATGGATTTCTAAAACATTTCATCTGAAAATCTGTCGGAATATACAATTTATTTTAAAACAAGGGTATGTAAGCCTCCCCAAGTTGTCTCCAATGGGCTGTGTTGTCTGCTTTTTGCATTCAATCGTGTCTCGCTGATCTTTTTATGTCGTTCATCCATCTTGTCTGTGGTCTACCTCAGCATCTTCTATATTATCTAGGCCTCCATTCAACCATGCGACGTGTCCATCTGTTATTCATCCTTGCGATATGCTTCGCCCAATTCTGCCTTAGATGGTATACATATTCGTTGTATTACATATGTCACTTTTGATCTTCTTCGTGTCTCGATGTTAGGAATACGATCTTGGGGTCTAATATTTGGCATTCTCCTCTTCATTGCTCTTTGGGTTACTTGGAGTTTATATATTATACTTTTATTTAAAGCCTACGTTTTAGTGCCATATGTTAACACCGGTAGTACATATACGAATATTCTGACTTTTATTGTATTTAGAATATCCACTTTAAATATAGATGGTACCTTCCGAACGCGGACCAAGCTAACGAAACTCTTCTATTCAAGTCAACCTTTAAGTTATTTTTTATATTTCGATTTTAAATGTTTGTACCTTTCCTATTCTTTCATCTTCTATTAACAAGCCAGGTACTTATGATACAACCCACATATGTATATATATATATATATATATATATATATATATATATATATATATATATATATATATATATATACGAGGCTGGTTTGAAAAGTCCGTGCAAAGTCCAAGAGATGGCACCACTGGCGCGTATCGAGGTCATGTTTAGTTAGTAGCATCTCTTGAATGAACGCACACCAAGTTTCAGCCATATTGATCTATTTCTTTGTGTTTGGCATTCGTGTGAATCAAGGAAGTCGAGTGATTTTCAAGAAATGGACGAAAAAGAATTTCGTGTGGTGATTAAACATTACTTTATGAAAGGCAAAACGCCTCAAGAGACTAAAGAGAAGCTTGATAAACATTATGGTGACTCTGCACCTTCGATTAGAACAGTTTATAAGTGGTTTCAAAATTTTCGGATTGGCCATATGGGCACAAGTGACGCTGAACGTTCTGGACGGCCTGTGGAGGTTACGACTCCAGAAATCATTGATCAAATCCATGATATGGTGATGGATGACAGAAGAGTTAAGGTGCGTGAGACTGCTAGTGCTGTGGGCATCTCGACTGAACGGGTACATAATATTTTGCATAAACATTTGGACATGAGAAAGCTATCCGCAAGATGGGTGCCGTGATTGCTAACACTTGACCAAAAACGAAATCGTGTGAAGTGTTGCAAGGATGGTTTGCAGCTGTTCCAGAAGAATCCGGAGGACTTTAAGCGTCGTTTCGTCACTGTGGATGAAACATGGATACATTACTATACTCCTGAGACCAAACAACAATCTAAACAATGGGTTACCAAGGGGGAATCTGCACCAAAAAAGGCGAAGACCGTTCCTTCGGCCGGAAAGGTTATGGCGACTGTCTTTTGGGATTCGCAAGGGATAATCCTCATCGACTATCTGGAAAAGGGTAAAACTATTACAGGTGAATATTATTCATCGTTATTGGACCGTTTGAAAACCGAGCTGCAAGAAAAAACGCCCGCGATTGGCCCACAAGAAAGTCCTTTTCCATCACGACAACGCACCAGCACACACCTCAGCAGTTGCGGTCGCAAAATTAATGGAAATAGGATTCCAACTCGTTTCACATCCCCCCTATTCTCCAGACTTGGCTCCCTCGGACTACTATTTGTTCCCCAATTTGAAGAAATGGCTGGCGGGACAAAGATTTCATTCAAACGAGGAGGTGATTGCAGACACTAATGGATATTTTGCAGACTTGGACAAATCCTATTATTCGGAAGGGATCAACAAACTAGAACATCGTTGGACGAAGTGTATAAGCCTAAAAGGAGACTATGTCGAAAAATAAAAAAGGTTTACCCCAAACACATAAGTAGTTTTTATTTTTGCACGGACTTTTCAAACCAGCCTCGTATATATATATATATATATATATATATATATATATATATATATATATATATATATATATATATATATGTAAATAAATAAAACTTTACTTGTTTCAGCAATCGCCAGGGTCTAATCATAATGATCTTACTTACTGAAAATCACCTGTAATATTTAAATGCAACTTTTAGTTTATGTCTTTGTTACTTAAATTTATATCTCAAGAGTATATCCCAAAAGGAATGAAAAAGAAGATGAGAAACTTGGGATTTATTTTAATTAATGCTATTTTGAATGGTCAAAAATGTTCCTCTTTAAATCGCTGTTTTCAGCAACGTCAGAATAATTTTGGTTTTCGTTTATTACGAATAAAAGTTAATGATATTATTTATTGCACGAGAACACGTGCAGTTTAGAGCGTAACTTGGCGAATTAATTTATTCATTTTACGCTGACGTTTCAGTTTCATTTTCATCTTTACTTCCCGAATATATCCGTTCTTTCGTTTTTTACATTTAGATTTGGAAACATCAAAAAATACCAATTATGTCTAGAGATATTGATACCATTATCTGAAAACGCCAGTATGAAAATCAAAAACTAGTCTGTTAAAGCTGAACATCAATATTTAATGCAAGGAAGGAGCAAAAATGTTTAAAGAAAATTAAATTAAAGTAACAGTGGGTACCAATGGCTGGATCTCACTGACAAACGATAGCCGAATGAAGCTCAGTTTTCTGAGTGTATTGAGATCAGAAGTGGCTACATTCAACTAAACGGGAAAAATCAATATCCCAAATAAGTAACTAACTAGATTAGTTGAGATTGAGGAAACAAAAATACGCCAAACTTATTTCTATACGGAGTTAGAAAATTACCACGCGATAACCTTACTATCCCATATTTATAAACTGTTAACTAAAATTACCGCCAATAGATTAAATAATACGTTAAACTCCTACCGGCCATGCGAACAAGCATGTTTTAAATCCGGCTGTAGCACATGCTATCATTTACAAACAATGACAAATATTGTAGATAAGATAGTGAATATAACTTTTAAATCTGCATAGTCTTAATTGACTCTGAGAAGACCTTTGATTCTGTTGAAATGTGAGCAATCATCAACGGCTTGAACAACTGTAGAATTGACTCTAGGTAAACTAGCCTAATTAAGGATGTACTAGATTGGACAAAGAAGGGCCTTAAAGTAAGTATTTGAGTCATTTAAGGACGATAATGTGGTGATCAGTAGCAATCTACATGAGTTATTCTTCTTACGACGCCGTTTCCTCACGAAGGTTGGCAATCCATATAGCTAAACGAACTTTAGAATGTACTGCCCGAAAAATATCACTCCACGCACATCCAAACCAGCTCATGTCCTTCAGCCAAGAATTTTGTCGTCTTCCGTTCGATCGTTTGCCTTCAATAATCTAATTATTGTTCGTATCAATTCGTACTTTGGGCTCCTCATTATACGTTCGAAGAATTGAGTTTTTATTATTTTTATGGTGGTTAGTAATTCCTTCATTTCTTTCATTCTTTCCAGTACTTCTGCGATTTTTATTTTCCGTCCCCAGGAGATGGATAAATGTACATTTCAAAAGATTCCAGTCATTTCTCTGAGCTAGGGGCAAGAGTCCAGGATCCAGCGCTCACATCCATACAATGTTATGAAGAACACTCCCACCATTCCCATTCGGAGTACGAGACTGAGACTTGTGCGATAGAAAAGTTTATTCATATTCATGTATGTTACTCGGGCCTGTTCCGTTCGGGAATGTATTTCCTTTCTTGGGTCCCACTTATCATTTATATTGTTTCCCAAATATTTAAATGTGGAGACCTGTTCTACGGTGTTGTCCCTGATTTCGAGGGATTTTGCTAATCCAAATCTTTCGCTGGCTGTTATGACTCCGTTGATCAGTTCCTGGAGATCTTTGCTATTATTTGGTAATAGAACATTATCATCAGCATACCGTATGTTGTTCAGTGTACTCCCATTAACTGTTATTCCTTTAATGGATTCATAGATGGTCTCATTAAATACAGCATCAGAATAAGGATTGAACAAAAGCGGTGAAAGAATGCATCCCTGTCATGAGTTATAAGAAATGGTAAATGAGTTAGTCTTAAAATGAATAAAAATAAGACAGAAATATTAATCAACACTAACAACAACATAGTTACAAGTTTAGAAGGAAAAGCTCACCAAATTGTTGAGGAGTATATGTATCTAAGGCAAAAAAATACTACGACGAAAGACAGTGTCTCGGATGAAATTTCAAGAAAAATCAGGCTAGTATGGTGCGCATTTGGAAAATTAAGATATCACAAAGACAGATGATTAGGATAAAACTTAATAATAAGAAAAGAAACAAGTGAATACCTTACCAAACGAAAGTAAAGGATATTAAACAGCATGCAGCAGAAAGAAAGTGACAGTGGACTGGACATGTGGCACGCACGACTGATGATCGATGAACCAAGCGAACAACAGTAAAAGGTGCGTAGGACGTCCCAAAATAAGATGACTAGACGATATACAGAAAGTTGCGGGAAGTTTAGCGGGAAGGCCTACATCCAGCATTGGATAGAACTAGAAAAGACAAATTGTTAGAAAGAAGCAGTATTATATTCTTATTGAAGATTTATGACAAAGAGTATATTGGAAACTACGAAAGTCACCAAAGCGTACTACAGGTTTAAATAGAAGTTTCGTCATGGTTACCGACTAATACTAGACAAGAAAAATCCGGAAAAAATACTTAATGTCTCCAAGTAAGAAATGGCATCATTGGCCGGTCTTGGACAACAACTCGAACAGTTGCTATAGGAAACTAATTATCCAATGCACTATTTCCACGATCCAATGGCACCAACTTAATAACATAACAAAACAATTTACTTTCGTTTACCATGGTACATATATAACGGTAAGTCAGAACTTACAAAAATTTGTACTAATATATTATCTGTTAAAAAAAAATGATAAGCAGGTAAAACAGTGACAAACACTAATTGTGAAATTATTTTGAAAATTATGTATTCGACTATTAGGCCGTAATTTCAAATTTTTTCAAAAAGTACTTGTCGAAAAAAATAATAGATGCTGGAGGCATATATAAAAAAGTTCAAAACAAATTCCACTGAGCTGGTACAATATTCAACGGCTTCACGATCTTGCTGTCCTGCCCAGAAAGTCCAAATTCTGAATTTAACTAGTTATACGCTGTTCAAAAAGAAATGGCAAAAAAAATCGTTTTGTGGTATCCAGAATCCATGGAATATCTTTCTAAAAATTACTTTTATACCTTCAATTTCATAATGTTAATATTTTATCGGATAATTATGATATTTTTCGAAAGTTTTCTTTTAAATCTTACAAATAGCAAATCACTACGAACGGAAAATTACCCTACTTTTTAGAAGGTTTCGCGATGATAAACTTAAAATTGATTTAAAAACCCTAGTTTGAGACTTAATTTTCACATACAAAAGCAAATTTTTCAAATTATTTCATTTCTTTAAAGGCTATACTATTTTTTTTAAGCACAAAACATTTCTTAATTCGTTTGTCGCCGCAGTGGAACAGTACTAAGAGATGTTGCTATAATCATGAAAAATTTACAGGTTTTAATACAATTTTCAATATTTAGATTTAACTTTCCCATTAAAACGCGACTTTAAATTTGTTTATTTCAGTTGTCATAGTGAATTACTTAAAATTTACACTTTTCAGATAGTTTTTCATCATCATTAAGCAAACCAAACTGCTAAAGTATTCAAAGTACACAAAATTATGTAATCAGATAAATTATTATAATTAATGTACTCGTGTTAATTTTCATTCAATCTAAATCTTATGGAGCATATTCTAGAATTTTTCGAAATTTTTTTATTAGTACTTTTAGAGATACGGTTGGGGATAGCGATTGTTGACAAATGTTTGCTTCCATTTGACACCCCACTCCATGACCTTGAAAAATGTTTTTTTTTTTATGTGTATACCAAATAAATTATCAAAAATCATGCATAATTTTCAATCAATCTACACCTTATAGAGAATATTCCAGAATTGCTGATTAGTACTCTTAAAAATAGGGTGGGGAGACAGCGATTATAGGCAGTTTTCTTTAAACAAAATAAAGAAAAGTTTGTGCGAGTATTAAATCATATGTATTTTTGAACTTGTGTTTTCACAAGCTTTCATTTGACACCAAAACTAACTCCTTAAGGGATTTCGTACACCTGGAGTTTTCAAAAATTCGATTTTTTTTACGAAGTTTTAATCACTATACTTCCAAGAATTTGCATGCTAAATTTGAAACACCGTAAATTTTTGAAAAAAAAACTTTCGACTGTTTTTAACTACTACACTACTTTTACAAGATTCATTTTTATTTTTGCAGATTGGATTATTTTTTGTGAAGTTATCCTGTAGACAAGGACGCGCCATTTAACTCCAATAAAAATAAATTTTTTAAAACATATTTAAAAAAAAAGGTACAATGAAAATATATAATCGCCTTTAATTTTTTTTTAAATACACATACTTTTTGCAGCGCGCAGGTGTATGTAACCTCTTATGTCAAAATTTAACTTCCAAAACCACACAGCTCTAATTGGGCCTTTAATTCCTATATTTGTGTCAAATTTCAACTATCTATGTCAAGTAGTGAAGTAGAAAATCGGATGTGACAGACGGACACCGCAGTTGTTCCATACGAATACTAAAAAAGTTATGTTTTATTATATAATCGCTCTACGACAGTGTCTTTTTAGCTCGTTTTGTGTACTATTACCCTATATGTATTTTAGAGCACACCATAAATCGTATGCAAGATTGAATGTCGCTACATTGCATTTGATTACCGATCAGTTTTCAATTACTGGCTGAATTATTATTTGTTGTGCATTTATTCTACGTACATGCACAATGGTAATTTATATTTTCATTAAAACTGTGTAACTGTAGTAGACACAACTTTATTATGCATTGTGTAACAGAAATAAGAAACCCAACAATGGGATAATAAAACTACAACGCGAAAAATTATTGTAACGCCATTTTACATAAAATATTATGTTAATAATTTTGCTATCGGCTTAATTTTGATTTACCCATAACAGGTAAAACAATTGGTGGCTGTTTAACCAATAATATTGTGAAATAAGTCTAGACCCGTTTAGATTTTTATATTTCTTAAACTTTTTCTGTGATCAACTCAAATATTTTCATGTTTTTGGGACGTCATCTAAAGTAAAATTTTATTTAAAGTTTTTAAAACTTTTCGATACAATTAAAAAAAAACCGGTCAAGTGCAAGTTGAACTTGCGCAATCAGTGTTCTGTACGTTGATTGCTTTTAAAATAAAAAATTTTGTTACGGAGGTATAAAATGATCAGTGACTTCACAAAACACACCCCAAAGGAGTTTTCAACAAAGTTTGTTTCCAATCTTTACTGAAAACTGACGACCTTGACTTTTTTTTTTTATATACCAAATAAATTATTAAAGGTAATGCACTCGTGTTAATTTTCGTTCAACTAAACACCATGGAGATTATTCCAGAATTTTTTCAAAATTTTTTGATCAGTACTTTTCGAGATAAGGGGCAGACAGCCATTTTTTGCCATTTTTTAAAAATAATACAAAGAAAAGTGTGCGCAAGTAATACATTTTATATATATATATATATATATATATATATATATATATATATATATATATATATTTTACTCTCGTTTTCACAAGCTTTCATTTGACACCACACTCGATGACCTAGTAAAAATTTTTTTTTTCACTTCTGATTTCACCCTCCAAAACTAACCCCTTAGGTCAAAATTTAACTTTCAAAACTTTATGACTCTGATGAGGCCATCAATTCCTATATTATTACCAAATTTCAACTTTCTATGACAAATACTTTCGGAGAAAATCGGGTGTGACAGGCCGACAGACGGACAGACACCGAAGTCATCTTATAAGTGTTCCGTACGGAACACTAAAAAAACACTTTTTGTAGTGATTCACATGCTAGTTGGCTCAGATGACCGTATTAACATATTTTTCCAAATTCTTAACTCAAGAAAACTTAAAATTGCATATACCATAGTTTTTTAGGTTACATTCCAACCACCATCATACTTATTCTACTAAAATTGAAAAAAATAGCATTATTTTCAGATTGAATTTATTCTTCTATACTAAGAATTTATTCATTCTTATAACCAATAACCAGGACATTTTCTTTAATACCATTGAAACTCTACAAAATGTATCGATCTTCGCCTCTTTTACCTGCTTCTCTTTAAGCTATATCAATTAAAAACAATAAGTTCTTTCCCTCACATCAACTACAATCAGTTTACGAAATTTCAAATCGATATCCTATTCTGTTGGTGAGTCATTACGTAACAAACCAACAATCATGGCTCTCGTGTTTCCTCAAAGAGCGTTCTTTACGAGTGGCAGTCGACGAATTTCTTTCTATGAGTAATACCTTTACTCTCAAGGCCGTCATCTTCAAAGGTCCATTTGTCTCCTACTTTCTTTCTCATTTAAATTAAGGATCTGCTGAAAATGACCAGGAGTTCAACCTAAAATTTTGCAGATGACAGTACGCTAATTTCTTTGTTCACTTTGAACGCTCGAACATCGACTCCGCATGCAAATATCTGTAAACAGCAGGAAGTCGTTCAGGTTAACAAAAACCTGGAAGAAATTCTTTCTTCGGGTCACAGTAACTAAGTAGAATTTAAAGCTACAAAAACCCAGGTGGCAGATTTTTTCTACAAAAGTTATCATATTATCCCGATCATGGAGTGCCACGACATAGTTATGTCCGGACTCTCCATTTTTCTAGCATCACTGGGCGTTAAGTTGAGAGCAAATATGTCTTGGCATCAACATGTTATATATGAAAGAAAACTTCTTAAAAGCTGAGAATTATATCTACCTAACCCATGGTAACTTACCTTTGCTTAACTTATACAACAATTAAAGTTGAGAATGAATTTCCCCAATAATAGTCATTAGTACGTAGTAATAATTTTTATTACCTACTTGCCTTAGGGTATTTATTAAAATCTAACAATATTCAATTTAGATATCATTTTGTATCAGACGAAGCTACAGTGAGAGCGAAACGCGTCATGCAGTTTTTGTAAAACAAAATAAAGTGGAAATTGACAAAATCAGTCTTTCATTACATTTGTTATGAATTTCCGTCAAGAAACAGCCACAACTATTCAAAACTTTCTTTCTCTTTGGAGGATTGTAATGTTGTAGTATAAGCAGGAAACAGGTGCGGTGAGATATTTTTTTTCTATTAAGTAATTAAAATTTTTTTTAACATTGTTAATTATGTTTAAATTTACTAAAAATAGATGTAAACTGTATCTTGGTGTTACTCGACTTATTAAACTGTTTTTATAACCCCCGCAACGTTTTTTAAAACTTTACCCCCTGAAAGTGAAATCAGTGAAAAATTCTTTGACCGGCATTTAATATTAATCAATAAGCAGGTCCTCAAATTTAATTTATGGATTCCTTATTAAAAATAAGCTTGTTCGAGCATTTGTCCTTTAATTTTATCTGTCTTAAAAAGACCCTAAATATTAAAACAACATGCACATGGATACTGACATAAGAATAGGATAGCTTAACTAATATATGAGGCTAAATTTTCATGTCAAAATGCTAACAAAAATGCTATTTAAAAAAAACGCGTTTTTTAATTATGATTTATATGACGAGTAATTTTAAAATTAAAATTTTTTAACATTTTTCTTCCCTCGCTAAGGGAATTATTGTGTTGGTACAAAAATCGCCCCCCGAGACTTTTGCTTCTCTTCAGCTTTCAGGGTCCCTAAATCTCGAAAACGACATAGTTATGTCGGGACCCTCCATTTTTCTAGCATCATTGGGCGTTAAGTTGAGAGCAAATATGTCTTGGCATCAACATGTTGCATATGAAAGAAAGCTTCTTAAAAGCTGAGAATTATATTTCGAACTAGAAAGCTTTACACTCAACAACTGTTAATTCTGTATAAAGCTCAAATTCGGCTAGCGAGCGATTGAATACTGCTCCCGTGTTTGGGGCTCTGCTTTCAAACATACACTGCATGTGTTGGATTCTATTTAGAAAAGAGCTGTTCGCCTGATTGGAGTCCCAGAACTCCCCAGCAACTTTGAATCCTCCCTCCTCCTCGAAAAATCGAACGGTTGACAACTCTTGACAAGTCTATTTTACAAGTATTTTCATGAAATATATTCGATGGATGTAGACCGCTTAATTCCTCCCAGAGTGGTGGATGCTCGGAATACACGTCGTATTAATACTTCACATCCGCATGAAGTTCAGCTTGTCATTCCTGGTACAGCCTTTTTCAAACAGTCTCTTATAGAAGAACCCATACTTTGGGAATGATTTGCCCGGGACTGTTTCCCACCAAGTACGATTTACGGCGATTCAAAACCAACGTGAATCGCTTTTTTTCCGCATACGTATTGCTCCTATAGCTCTTTAAAGATTTCCCTGCAACACGTGTACTATGACCATAAAAAAAACATACTAACAAAAATTGGAAATTAGGTTTTTCGAGATTTAGGGACCCTGAAAGCTAAAGAGAAGCAAAAGTCTCGGAGGGCGATTTTGTACCAACACAATAATTCCCTTAGCGAGGAAAGAAAAATGTTAAAATTTTTTAATTTTAAATTACTCGTAATAAAAATCAATAATTAAAAACGCGTTTTTTTTTAAATAACATTTTTGTTAGCATTTTGACATGAAAATTTAGCTTCATATATTAGTTAAGCTATCATGTTTTTATGTCAGTATCCATGTGCATGTTGTTTTAATATTTAGGGTCTTTTTTAAGATAGATAAAATTGAGTTACAAATACTCGAACAAGCTTATTTTTAACAAGGAATCCATAAATCAAATTTGAGGACCTACTTATTGATTAATATTAAAAGCTGGTCAAAGAATTTTTAAAAGATATGTGTTACTGATTTCACTTTCAGAGGGTAAAGTTTTAAAAAACGTTGCGGTGGTTATAAAAACAGTTTAATAAATTGAGTAACACCAAGATACAGTTGATATCTATTTTCAGTAAATTTAAACATAATTAACAATTTTTTGAAAATTTTTGATTACTTAATAAAAAAAAAAATATCTCACCGCACCTGTTTCCTACTTGGACTGCAACGTTACAATCCACCAAAGAGAAAGAAAGTTTTGAATTGTTGTGGCTGTTACTTGATGGAAATTCATAACGAATGTAATGAAGGACTGATTTTGTCAATTTCCACTTTATTTTGTTTTACAAAAACTGCATGACGCGTTTTCGCTATCACTGTAGCTTCGTCTGATACAAAATGATATCTAAATTGAGTGTTGTTACTTTTTAATAAATACCCTAAGGTAAGTAGGTAATAAAAATTATTACTACGTACTATTGTTAGGGAAATTCATTCTCAACTTTAATTGTTGTATAAGTTAAACAAAGGTGAGTTACCATGGGTTAGGTAGATATCTTTTTGTTCATTTAAGATGATATCTATTTTTTCTATTTATTTCTAGATTTTCCAAGAGTTTAATTTGACTCATTTGTTTTGTACGTGTAAAAATTTTAAATTTATCTTCAAAAAGATGATTGGATTCTGTTAAATGATTACTGTAAGCTGAATCGGTTTTTATCTTTTAAATAACTTCTTTTATGCTCTAAAATCCAAACTTCAAAAGAATGAATATAATATCAACAACTGGTTGGGAAAATTTATTAAAAATGCAAAAGGAAAACAAAATAGAACAAAAAAAATCAGTTAAATTGTGGTTCTTGTCCTAAAAGTTACATAGGTCAGACAGGCCGTTGTTTCGAAGTTCGGATTTCAGAGCATAAAAGAAGTTATTTAAAAACAAAACCGATTCAGCTTACAGTAATCATTCAACAGAATTCAATCATCTTTTTGACGACAAATTTAAAATTTTACACATACAAAACAAAGGAGTCAAATTAAACCTGTTGGGAAATTTAGAGATAAATAGAATTAAAAATTCAGATATCGTCTTAAATGAATAAAGAGATACCTACCTAAACCATTATAACTCATCTTTACTTAATTTATACAACAATTAAAGTTCAGAATGGATTTCCCATCAATAGTCATTAGTACGTAGTAATAATTTTTATTACCTGCTTACCTTAATTAAAATATAACAACATTCAATTTAGATATCATTTTGTATCAGACGCAGCTACAGTGATATCGAAATGAGTCATATAGTTTTTGTAAAATAAAATAAAGTGGAAATTGACAAAGTCAGTCTTTCATTATATTAAAAAGAAAGTTTGCAAAGTAAGAAAAACAGAGATGACTCACCGTTCAATTTAACTTTCAAAGATTATAGGATTTGTTTACATCGCAAAATGTGCTATACGAAAATAACTTTTTGGAAAAGAATCTTCTATTTTAAAAATTATCTTAAAATGTTTTCGTGCCATTACAAGAGATTTAGCGACGATTGAGCTTTACTCTTTTTTATCGTTCACTTCCCATCCTGGGTAGGGATTTTGCTTGAAGATATCGGCGAGGATATCGTAATACCCGTCAACGTCGTCCAAGTGCCGAAACTTACATTTTTGTATTCCACGGCATCTTTTAGACAACGCGGTAGTCCTGCCACGGACGTTATTGCATTTCTCCAAACACCTACTACCTATGTACGTGGCTAGGCCATGTATACTAAAATAAAATTATACCGACCTGCCGGGATTGGAATCCGAGACCTCCTGGACCGCAAGTAAGTACTACGCCACGGGCCGCCTTATTATGCTACCATAGTAGGGCGCAGGTAATTTCCACACCACTAATCCGTTTATGACCTAGACATATTTAAGGAATTGTAATTCCAGAAGTAAATTCCACACCGAGTACTTTCAGGTAGAGGATGAGGGTTGATAAATGGGTGGTGGTACGCACCGGCCTGTTCAATTAACTCATTATTAAATCCTTCTACATATCAGTTTAGTACATATTATTAATTTGTGATTATTACTTGGTTGTGTGTATATTGTTTAAAGTGTTGCTAATATGGAAGCAAAGTTAATAAAAAGTAATCGAGGAAAGGACATGTTATGTGTGAATTACTACACTTACTTTCGACAAAAGGTGCTAAAATGTGGAGAAACATTTTGGAGATGTTCAACAAAAGATTGCAAATCAATAGTCTTCACCGTTGGGCCTGAGAATTTAGTTACCAGAAGTGAAGGACTCCATACACACGAAGTCGACACCAAGAAGCTGAATCGGCAAATAATTAGTAATTCCTGCAAAAGAAAAGCCGGAGAGCATATGAGTGAAAGGCCATCTAAAATTATCCGACAAGAACTACAAAACACGCTGCCTGAAACAGTAACAGAAAAAGATGTCGAATATATTAGGAAAAACATTTATAACCATAGACGAAAATTTTTGCCAGGACGTAATTCAAGAAGTGCTGAGGAGGTGCATAGTGTTTTAAAGACATTTGAAATCAAAACTAGCAAAGGTGAGAATTTTACAGTGCATGGTTTTGCAAACGGTCATTACATTCTATTATTATTTTGCTTATTGCGTGATAAGAGAGCTGAAACATACAAAAACCTCTTCACATTATTAAAATGTAAGATTTGTTCAACAGATACACTGTATTTCAATCCAGAGAAAATTACTATTGACTTCGAAAAATCTATTCATAAGGCAGTATCTGAAGTTTGGCCAAATGCTAAAGTGTTAGGATGTAGATTTCATTTACACCAATCTTGGTTTCGCAAGATACAGAATCTAGGTTTAGCTAAAGAATATTGCGACAAAAATTCTGAAATTGGTCGTTGGTGGTATTGTTTCGGCTTGTCCTATTTAGCACCCGAAGAATTAGGTGACAGTTTTGCATACGATTTATAGTCTATAAAACCTGAGGATGAACGTTTAAATAAATTTTGTGATTACCTACTAGAAACGTATATAGAGGAAGGAGCCGATTTTCCAGTTGAAATATGGGCAGAATCGAGTCCATCTTTAACTCGAACGACTAACTATTGTGAGTCCTTCCATTCCCATCTAAATAATTCTTTTTATTCTACACATACGCCTCTGTATACTTTTATCTATAGGCTGAAAGAATTTCAGATTAACGTATATATATAAAAATACAAAGTGTCGAGGAGTCTAAAATAAGTAATAATCAAAAATTAAAACATTTAAAAAATCTTTATGAACAAAGACAATTAGGAAATATTAATCGTTTCCATTTTTTAAAATGTGTCTCGTATTTTTCTCAACCTGTTTTGTAAATATATATAAATAGATATGTATAGGTTTGTAGTATTATCTAGTATATGTAAGGAAATTTGGCCAATTGTATTTTATGTATTTAGCAAAAACTTCATGTTTTACTACTATGAAATAAAAACATATATTTTTGCAAATATCTAAAATTTTCAATAAAAACTGATTTAAAAGAAATCCGTCCAATTTTATTTAGTTGAATAAAGCATAATTATATTTGCTTGGTGTGGAAATTACCTGTAAGATTTAAGCACCCTTATAAGGTTAGTGTGGAACTTACCTGTTGTATTAAGGGCGCAGGTAGTCTTGGTGTGAAATTTACTAACGCCACCATAGTAATGCTTCTTATACTGTTACATACGGTATGTTTATATTTACATGTTTAATAGATTCCCCTAAATGTCCTTTAACTTCCTTTTTTTTCTACGTTGGTATATCTGCAAGTCTTATATTCCGTGTTTAGTCCATTTTAGACTCCGCGTTAATATATATGCTTTATTTGATCTATACATGGTGATCCAAACACGGCAGCCTAAATATGTATTTCGTTAAATGACATTTATTATATTGAATCCAATCCAAAATTTCACACAGTATACTGTAAGATGTTAGGTTGACAAGTAAGTTCGTTCCATTTTTAAGGATGAAATAAGATAGATTATACATAATTTTACTTGGGATCAATAATATATTCATCTTGATTTTTTAAGACCTTTTTCAATCAGTCTACATACTTTTTTATGCCCAGCACGTAGAAACTCTGGAACTTTTCGGGAAAAGACTGATCGATTTTCCGTTCCTCAAATTTTGCAACGAGCGAAATAGATTATAATTAGAAGGGACAAGGTCCGCTGAATATTGGGGATGGGACGAAACTTCCTATTTAAGGTTGATTAGCTTTTCCCTTGTGCTCAAAGATGTATAGAGCTTAATATTGTTGAGATGTTAGAAACATGCCCGAGCTTATGCTAATGGTTTCAACACTAATCTGTGATCTATTAAGCTTTTCTGCTATTTATTACTTCACTTGAGACGGTTCATTTTTAATAGTGACCTCTAGACCATTTAATTCAAAAATATTTGATCAACCCGATGGGGACCATCTGTGACATCAAAACCTTTAGAACAGAATTTTGGTAAACCACTCCACATATTTTTTAGTGTTCCGTACAGAACACTTACAAGATCACTTCGGAGTCTGCCCATCTATCTCTCACACCCGATTTTCTCCGAAACTATTTGACATAGAAAGGTGAAATTTGGGTGTAGAAGTTGATGGCTTCATCAGAGCCGTGTAGTTTTGAAAGTTAAATTTTGACTTAAGGGGTTAAATTTGGGGGATGAAATCGGAAGTGAAAAAATTTTTTTTCAGGCCATCAAATGAAAGTTTGTAAAAACACGAGTTCGAAAATATATACAATGTAATATTTGCGCACACTTCTCTTTGTATTATTTTTAAAAAATTTGGGAAAAATCGCTGTCCTCCTTTATATCGAAAAGTACTGATCAAAAAAATTCTGGAATATTCTCCACAGGGTGAAGATTGAAAGAAAATTATCACGAGTGTGACACCTTTAATAATTTATCTGGTATATAAGAGGCAAAAATTTCAAGATCATCAGTTTACAGCAGATCGGAAACGTACGGAACACTATTTGCGCAAGTCCAACTTTCCGGTAATTTATGTACTTGTGCTGTTCCCCTTTTCAAAAGACCAAAGCAAGATATGGTAAAAAAACATCTTCTGAGCTTCCATGTGTAAAGCTGTTACTCCAAACCAATATGAACAAAAATTGCACCAAAATGTATTTGTGGTAAAAACAAAAGATGACCTTTCAAATAGTCAGTTCGGTGAGAGAGTCTTAAAAAATTATTTATTTTTCATTATATGAACTGTAATCTTCTAAGTTCTTCTAAGACAATAGCTAAACGACATTTTTTGCCTAAATTAGTATGGGATTAAAATTTCCCGTTTCTGAGATACTGATATCTGAAATATGGCAATCAGACTTTGAGTTTCCTAACAAACTGACCGAAAAATTTAATATATTATAGAATTAAACACGTTACTATGCTTAGGGACTATCTCTGCTCTTAACGAACGAACTCCGAATCAGTTTATATATACAAGGGCTACCTTTTAAATTTTTACAAAAAAAAAAATGAAAAGTACAAACTACTCGCATTTAAGATTTGTACACTTTTGCATGCTTTTGAACCAATTTTCGAAACGTTTTTTCCTTTCTGAAGTTGGTACCTAAAAAACATGGTTTTGGAAGGATTCAGCAGCTTCTTGAGGTAATGAAAATCGCTGTCCACGCATTTTTTTTTTGGCATTAGGTGATAAATCAGGTGAATATGGGCAATGAGATATTAACTCAATGTTTTTCTCCGTCAAATAATCAATTGTTTTACGTGCTATGTGAGAGCTGGCATTGTCATGATGAAGAATGATGCGAAGTTTTCGGTTGTTTTTCCTGATTTCATCGATGACTTCTACTCCTAATATTTACACTAGCTGGGTATAAATTGACCAAAAAAACGTATTTTTTAAGATATCTCAGGAATTAGAGGCAAATCGGAATACACTATACAATAGTTATCACCTCAACACCAAATGCCTTATTTTGTATTCCACGCACGTTTTGCTAACCATGTTAGCATCATCACGAGCGATGGTTGGCGATATGTCGAGTGCAAAAATAAATTGTTTGGAATAGTGATCATCACTGTTGTGTAATCTCATAATGCTAAATATTCCGAAATCCCAACGAAGCTAATTGGAATAATTTAAAAAAAGTTTTTTTTTGAATCTCGTACATTATCTGCTCAACTATTACGAAATGTAGTGGATTTTTACCTTAAAATGGAAATACGATATATCCCTAAAAGAAAGGAAAAACAAATTTTAATGTAAATGTCAGGAGGTATTAAGAGTGGCCATTCTTTTTCCTATTTTTCGTATATATATATATATATATATATATATATATATATATATATATATATATATATATATATATAAACTGTTGTATACCATTCAGCATTAACTGTTCTTGGATCTTCTAAAGCAGAAGTGCTCAAACGGTCGATCGCGAGTGCTTTTTGAGTCGATCTCGAGAAAAAAAATTCCGATATAGAACTATTTACAGATTTTGTTTTAGGTAACTAAAACAAAATGTAATGAATAAACTACTAAAATTTATTCGATCCACAATTAAGCCAGAAAAACCCCCTCCTCACTTTCTTTTATCGTAATAACCCCCTGCTAGCGGCAAAAGGCGGCTTTATCAAAGGAACACGCGGTACTTGTCAAAGAAAAGCCGCGTTTTTTGATTCCCGCCGATTTTTCTAGAAACTTCGGGCGGCGTATTTGACAGGAACATTCGAGACTTCGTTCGCGCCGATATAAATGTTGCGCCTGCAGGAATAGGAGTCAGTCTCAGTTGTAACTTGAAGGCGATACATCGATACAAAGTTTATTAATAAATAGTCCAAAATGAGTGCGGCGAGGAAAAGTAAAACTTATCATTTTAATAACGATTGAGAGGAAGAATTTTTCTTTTGTATGGTAAAGGATAAGTACATTTGTCTCATTTGCCATGCGTCAGTTGCAATACCTAAACGTGGGAACTTAGAGAGGCATCATAAAACGGTTCATAAAACTATGAAAAGGATTTTCCGTCACAGGGTGAATTAAGAAAACGAAAAGTACGTGATTTGATAACTTGTTTGAAAAAGAACAAACCATGTTCACAAGACCAGCCAAACAATTAAAAGCTGCAACGATCGCGTCATTTAAAATATCACATATATTGGCGAAACACAAGAAACCATTTGATGATGGATTGGTTGTGAAGGAAGCAGGAAACTTTATTTGGAGATTTTAAAAATAAAACAGAGATTATGTCTGCTATTAGAGAACTTCAGTTATCTCGTCCGACTGTCACAAGGCGTGTTGAAGTCATGAGTCAGGACATGGCAGATAAACTAAAACATGATATCATGGAACGTACATACTTTTCTTTACAGTTCGACGAATCCACCGATATGACAGACACTGCCCAGCTGTGTATTTTTAAACGGAAAATGGCTGACTGATTTGGCATTTTTGACAGACATCACAATGCATTACCATTAATTTGGAGCTTCAAGGTATAGGAAAAACTATTATTGAGATGAGTAAATTGCAACTTATGATAGATCAACTGAAAAGAAAGGATCTGAAAAATTTTCCGTCTTTGAAAGCAAGGATTCCTCAGTTGAATTATGATATTTATGAGGCAGAATTATCAAATATTTTGGGCCAATTCGAAAAACGTTTTTATGATTTCAGTAAATTGGCAAATAACGCATCATTTATGAGTTATCCTTTTTCGTGTAAAAACATTGAGGAATTAGCTACTGAAATAGCAAGACAGTTTAACATGGATTCATGTTCTGTTGAAAATGAGTTAGTGCAGATTATATCAGATATACATCTCAAAGCCACAGCATCTGATACAAAATTCTGGTGTTTTATATCTGAAGATAAATATCCGAATCTAAGGCAAATCGCCCTTCAACTGACGGCAATGTTTGGGTCAACTTACTTGTACGAGTCTGCATTTTCTGAAATGAAGATAATTAAGTCAAAATATCGCAATCGACTAACTGACGAACATAAGTCATCATGCTTGCGATTAGCACTCGGTAATTACGTACCATCTTATGAAAAGTATGCTGAGGACATGCAGTGCCACGCTTCAACATCCAAAGTCACTCTTTAGTTAACTTTAGACACTAGAACTCGTTTGTTTTGTAAGAACTAATAAACTCGCAATTTTGAATAATTATGAGTTTTTTCATTGGCATTTTAGAGCAGATCTACACTTACCTTGACTAAAAAAATGCATATTGTGCGGAAAACTAATATCTGTGCCACAATACACCCTACCTAGACGACAATCCTGCATCACACTTACTTGCAGCCTCTCAGAGTCGATCGATCGTAGTCTAACAATATTGAGGTAGATCGCCAGCAGTTCAAGTTTGAGCACCCCTGTTCTAAAGCAATGGTTGTAAAATGTCCAGTATAACCAAAGAAACAAGCGATCATTTTCTTGGAAGTGCTTCGCGAACGAACCACTTTTTTGGATTCGTTTCATCTTGGAGCACCCAAACAGTTGATTGGTGCTTAGTTTCCGGCTCGTACGAATATATCCAAGTTTCGTCTCCTGCTACCATGTTGTATACGGATTTTGCATGTCGTCAGACAAATTTTTTGAGTATTTCCTTACACCAATTGACACGAGCCTGTTTTTAAGTTTCGGTCAAATCATGCGAAATCCCTCGGAAACAGATCTTTTTCACAGCTAAATATGCATGCAAAATCGAATGTACTGTAGTCGAGATTCCTAAGGATGCCTCTATCTCACGGCAAGTCACGTGTCGATCAAGTTACGTACAGCCTCGATGTTTTTTGAAACAACAACCAATTTTGGTCGACCTTCAGGAAATTCATCGCTGACGGAAGGACGACCATGACGAAATTCTGCAAACCAATTATAAACTTTTTTTCTTTTTTGATGGTGTTTCGTTACTAAAAGTTGAACGAAGCGATTCGAGGCATTATTGTTGAGTTAGACCGTTACTAAATTCGTAAAAAATCAGCCAACAAAATATTCAGGTGAAGTATCAGTTTGTTCACAGAACTGTTTTTTTTAAACGCTCACTGTATACAAACTACTCGGCCAATTTCTGAGCTGCCACTGTTTTAACAATAATAAATGTCAAATTTTACAACTATGGTAATGCCACATCTCAATAGCACCATCTAGTGGTCGTTTGTAAAACTTTAAAAGGCCCAAACTCACAACTTTAAAAAATATCCTAATAACTTTCGGCATACCTGTACATTACCTTAAAGAACTCTTACTTATGGTTTAAATATCAAGCATTAAAAACTAATAAAATTAGGTTTGAGCTGTATAAGAAATTATCTATTGTTTTTTGTTTCAGCTAAAGGTTGGTACTTTGTAATGCAAGTCATTCTTCAAGGCCTTGATCTTTAAAATATCGTTAGTAAGTATATATAATAATAAGTCGTTATCATTATAGAACTTAAAAAATTCTAGTTATGAATGGTCATAATTTTATCTTGTTATTGTTATTTTCACCTTAAGTCATTTTTGTAGAATTAGTCAGCTTTTCTATATGATTAGACCATACATCAATCGATAGTTCAGTATGCTTACGCGACAAAATAACACTTATCATCCATGGTTTTTCATTAAATAATGATTCGAGGATGTCTTTTAAATTATGTACCTAGCTATAAAACAAAATTCACAGAGCGTTAAAGGGCTATACCAGTGTAACTACTTAAAAATAAGGGTATTTTTCTAGATTTTTTTTTAAAAAAAAACGACTACATCAAATGTTTTAAAATGTTGGGTACATATTTATTATTTGTTTACAAATACACAAATTTTTTCCTACCGAAATATTAAAATTTACGGGACTTATACCCCAGTAACAGGACAGGTGAAAAAAAAGTAGCTCCACTGCTGCCGTGATAGCGTGGTAATCATTAAAACAGATATAATTTTCCCTACCATCAATCATGGATTTTAAAAAAAATATTCAAAATTATAAGAGTGGCTGCGTTTAGAAAAAAAAAGTATAAAATTTTCTCCAAAAAAGTCCGTTTTTGCATGCAAAATTTACATTTTTGGCCCAATCAAAAATCCATTGTTCATGGTACGACCAAACATGTCCTTAACATACAAAAAGAAAAATTAAGTCTATATAATAAATTGTTTTCGGGTTACAACGGTAGCAAATTTTAAAAATGCAGTTTTGAGAAAAACGCGTTTAAAGAATGACTAACGTGTAACATATAAATAATGATCTCTTGCCATGCACCTATCTTTGTGACTATTTTGAGTTCACTGAAGTATTAGATGTTTAACTTTCACTTACTCACGGTAATGGAATTTTAATACCCGCCCCGGTTCGTGTTACGCTTCCAAAAACCAGTTTATGCCCCCCCCCCCGAGCAGCTGTGCCTGGCCTCAGCTCTATTTTCAAAAATAACATAGGCGGACTTTGATACTTCAACCTCTTATTCTATACATATAGAAGTATGTAACAAAAATCGATTTTTTGGAATTATCACACTTATGGCCCCTTAACAAAATTTATTTTTCTACGTTACTACCATTTACAATAATACACTTCGACCAGCATTTGTTCATTATGCTGCAGCGACTTTCAGCTTATCATCCAAGGAAAATTTCCTGTCCTTAATGTCCTTCTTCAGATATTTTAACAAAAAGAAGCCGCTGCCAAATATTCCCGAAAATTTTCTTTACCACTTTCTCTTTGGATATAGGGACTTTTGGGACTCATTATGCAGCAACTTTTGTCCTCCCTAAATCTTCGTATACATTTTTACTAAGCAGTGGGATCTTCGTTGATGGATCTGACAGTAGTAAATCTTCAGAAAGCCTAATAGTTTCCTCAGTCCTTACTTCAGTGGATCTTCTTGATCTCGGATCGGATCATCCTAAATGATGTTTTAGTTACGCCAAAATTGTTTAGACCGAAATTTCACTTGAAAGTAATATAGACCGTCATTGCCGTGCACCTGAAGTATTCTTGCACTACTAACTTTTGGTCTATTACCCCCTTTAGTGAAAACATTACTTCGCGATGCCCCAAATTACTTTTTTTACAATCCAGGATTTAGGTCCTTTACCTGTTCTGTCTTCAATTTTCCAGGCATCTCTTTCTGGGCCTCCCCACACTTCGTCTTCTTGTTAGTCCAGATTCTAAAGTTTTTTCCTGTTAGTCTAGATTCTAAAGTTTTTTTTAGTTGTCTGGACGAAACGCATTCATTCTACGTGTTCTTTCCATACCAGTCAAGTGCAAGTCGGACTTGCGCAATTAGTATTCCGTACGTTGATGCTTTTAAAATAAGAATTTTTGTTACGAAGGTATAAAATGATCAGTGACTTCACAAAACACACCCAATATGAGTTTTCAACAAAGTTTTTTTTCCGATCTTTACTGAAAACTGATGACCTTGATTTTTTTTTTAATAATATACCAGATAAATTACTAAAGGTAATGTGATAATTTTCGTTAAATCTACACCCTGTGGAGAATATTTCAGAATTTTTTCAATTTTTTTAACAGTGCTTTTCGAAATTTTTTTCTCAATTTTTTAAAAATATTACAAAGAAAAGTGTACACAAATATTGCATTATATACATTTTTGAACTCGTGTTTTTACAAGCTTTCATTTGATACCCCACTCGATGACTTGGTAATTTTTTTTTTCACTTCCGATTTTACCCTCCAAAACTCACCCCTTAAGGGGTTACATACATCTAGAATTTTCAAAAATTCGATTTTTTTACGGATTTTTGTTCTCTATACTTCTAAGAATTATTCAAAAAAAAAAATTAAGAAAATTTCTTTCCATTACAAAGTTTAACATTAAATGTACCCTAGCGCCGGATTGGGACCGCTACCTGTTTTAAGACACTGTCTGTCATATTTCTCAGTCAATTTTTAATATTTTTTAACTTTTTTTTTTAAATCTTCGTAATTACTTTTCCCACAAAATATCGAGACGTTTTTTGGTCGAAAATTGCATACTAAACATCGTAAAATTTTTATTTTTGAAAAAAAAAAAAAAACCTTTTGTCAATTTTTAACTACCACATTATTTTACAAGATTAATTTTTATTTGTGCACATTGGATTATTTTTTGTGAAGTTATCCTGCAGACAAGGAGGCGCCAGTAGTCATCCGTGGTCCATTTAAGCCGATAAAAATAATATTAACAATTAAAACATATTTAAAAAAAATGTTTTTATAATTTAAAGTACAGTTAAAATATATAATCGCCATTCTTTTGTATTATTCACTTAATAATTTTTAAAATATATTTTTTAAATATATCTACTTTTTGCAGCGCCCAGGTTTATGTAACCCCTTAAGTCAAAATTTAACTTTCAAAACCACACGGCTCTGATGAGGCCATCAATCCTATATTAGTGCCAAATTTCAACTTTCTAGGTCAAATAGTTTCGGAAAAAATCGGGCGTGACAGACGACAAACACCGAAGTGATTTTATAAGTGTTCCGTACGGAACACTAAAAATATTGAGCTTGTTCCTATTATCCTGGCTTCGAATGTGGTCTAGCCTTGTGCATCTTTTTATTCTTCGTAAGAATGACATTTCTGAGCACTGAATTGCGTCGACGATCGCCTCCGGGCATACTTTCGACAAAATTTTTCGCAATTCTTGGGACAAAGAGTTCCAAATTGCCCGAATTTGCTGTGATAGCTGCTTCAATGTGTACACTTTTTTCCTATGAAGCTTCTGCTTGATATATGACACGTTCTCGGTTGGGTTTGCATCGGGCAATTGAGATGGCCATTCTAGTGTGACGATATCGGATTCCCCTTTCCACCGACTACACGTTTTACTCCGATGTTTGGGTTCGTTATCCTCTTGAAGAATCCACTCCTCATTTTTATCGACAAACCACTGTTTGACAGTCAATACTAATGTCTTCTGGTAACTTTCAAATTACAGGTAAAGATGAAGTCTCCCACAACCTTTTTTCCTAAGATAATTACATAACCCCAAAATGAAGCTACAATGGAAAATTACGTTACTTTAATCTCGATCTATGATTTCCTCTGCCCACGCGAGTCATTTCTCTCTTTGTTTTTTGCTCAACAATGGTTTCTTCATTGTATTCCGTCACTTTAAATTGTTAGCCCGGAGATGAGTGCGAAGCGTTTCATACAATATATCCAAACCTTTCTGCTTTAGTTTTTGCGCTACTTGGCGCAAAGTTATCATAATTGAGGATTTCGAAGAACATGTTAATAATCATTTTTTCGTCCTTGTACGACACTTTTCCCCTCGAACCACATTCTGGTAGATCATCAACATTTTTTAACTGAGAGTATCGTTTCTGGTTATTATATAGAAACACAGCCACGAAACGCGAAGCGTAACTCATGTTGATATTGTACTATTTAACCATAAATAAGGTTGGAAATGAATCTCTTTCCACAAAGCACTGTTTGTAACAATAACTTAAAAAAAAAGAAATTTCTTTTATCGACTACAAGTTATAGGCTCTTAGCGCTCTTACTTCACTGACTGTACATTGGGACCAATACTACAATACCTTGTAAAATTTTATTTTTGTGTCTTTCTGTTCTGTTCACTAGAGTTCTGTTTATTGTTCCACACATCATTTAAAATTTATGTTTCTTATTTTTTATGTCATGGTCATTTTTGGCATATATTTTGTAGGCGTTATCAACCAAACCTATAGTTGTTACATAGATTATCGCTTCCTCCCTTGGTTAAGGATATTACGTGAGCGGTTTTTTAAAAACTTGGAACTGAATTTGTCATCCAGTACATATTATACAGGTGAAACATTCGACAGTTTTAGAATTAGTCCTCAATATTTAATAATTTTTCCAGTTCTTAGTTCTTGTGAGCGTTTCACTTAATTCTTGCACAGAAATAAGATTTTCATTGTATGGTTCATGTTTTTGATCTTCCAAATATCTCTCGTTGTTTTTCATATCTATTGGGTCGTCTTCCTTTGACCACAGTTGTTGGTTGTGTTCTTTCCATTTCTCCTTTTTTCTTTTATTTAGAGACTAGCCGGGCCCGCGGCTCCGCTCGCGTGGACTTCATTCACTACTATCGTCACTGCTTATTCCTTATGTTACCCAAAGTAATAAAATATCTCCCATTATTTCTCCTTATCTCCCAATATTTCTCCTTATTTCCCATTATCTCTACATTATTTCCATTATCTAGGCTTATCTCTGCTCATCTCCCATTATTTCTCCTTATCTCCCATTATTTCTCCTTATCTCCCATTATCTCACCTTATTTCCCATTATCTAGGCTTATCTCGACTTATCTCTCATTATTTCTCCTTATCTCCCATTATTTCTCCTTATCTCCCATTATCTCACCATAACTCCCATTATCTAGACTTATCTCTGCTTATCTCCCATTATCTCTCCTTATCTCCCATTATTTATACTTATCTCCCATTATCTCACCTTATCTCCCATTATCGAGGCTTATCTCGACTTATCTCCCATTATTTCTGCTTATCTCCCATTATTTCTGCTTATCTCCCATTATCTCACCTTATCTCCCATTATCTAGGCTTATATCGAATTATATAGAACATATGTATAAATTTATAAAAACCCGTAAATCGGATAAGTGGTTCTCGAGTGATAAGCGCACTAACGGACAGACAGACAGACAGAAAGACGTTGCATTTTATATATATTGTATTCTTTGCTACATGATATTGTTCCATATTAAATGCTTTAGGGAGTGTGTTGCAAGAGAACGCGCTAGCGGCAAACTTTTCTCCGACTTAATTCACTATTATCGTCACTGCTTATTCCTTATGTCACCTAATAAAATATATCCTATAACCTGGCCAGAGAACATACGTATGTTTAAAAAAAAAGCACGTAAATCGGATAAGTAGTTCTCCAGTGATAAGCACACTAACGGACGGACAGACAGTCAGACGGACAGAGAGACATTGCATTTTATATATATTATAGATATTCTCTGCTACATAATATTGTTCCATATTTAATGGTTTGGACTGTGTATTGCAAGAGAACGCGCTAGCGGCAAACTTTGTCCGACTTCATTTACTATTATTGTCACTAGTCATTCCTTATGCTACCTATCGTAATAAAATATAGCCTATAACCTGGCCGGAGAACATATGGATGTTAAAAAAAAAAAAGTACGAAAATCGGATAAGTGGTTCTCCAGTGATAAGCGCACTAACGGACAGACAGACAGACAGAATACGTTGCATTTTATATATATTATAGATGTAATAAAATATATACCTATAACCTGGTCAGAGAACATATGTATGAATTTAAAAAATCACGTAAATCGGATAAGTGGTTCTCGAGGGATAAGCGCATTAACGGACAGACAGACAAACATTGCATTTTATATATATTATAGATATAGATTATTATTGTTATTATATAACCTGGCCAAAGAATATATGCATGAATTTAAAAAAAGACAGGTAAATCGGATAAGTGGTTCCCGCGTGATAAACGCACTAATGGACAGACAGACAGACAGAGAGACATTGCATTTTTATATATATTATAGATTATACATTACAGATATTCTTTGCTACATAATATTGTTTCATATTTAATGGTTTAGGCTGTGTATTGCAAAGGAACGCGCTAGAGGCAAACTTATTTCCGACATCCTTCACTATTTTACGTCACTGCTCATTCCTTATGCTACCTATCGTAATAAAATATAGCCTATAACCTGGCCAGAGAACATATGTATGTTTTAAAAAAAAAGTACGTAAATCGGATAAGTGGTTTTTCAGTGATAGGCGCACTAATTTACAGACAGACAGACAGACAGAGAGACGTTGCATTTTATATATATTATAGATGACTGATCTATTTCAATTTTATTTAAGTGTTTCATGATTTGATATGCCATGATCTGGCTGCCATGTACGTCGTTTTTATTCTACTAATGAAAATATTCTGGGACTCGCTGGCTCTTTGCCAGCTTTTTAGCTTGATTTATTATTTTCTCTGTACAGCTTTTGTTGCTTCTGTGTTTCATTACAGGTATGTCAGATAAGCTCTATACTTATCTGTGACATCCTTTGTTATTTCGTCAATCCATATTCTTAGCGAATTTTTATTTTTTCTTTTCATTGTTTGTTCCATCCCATGGCTGTTGAATTTATATAATCTTTTATGTTTGCCATTCAGGTTCTACGTCGTTGCTTATGTTATTTTTTGTAACTTTACATTGGGTCTGTTCTGATATAAGCGTCTTACACTTTCTTCTTCAAATAGATGAATCTTATATATTTCTTCTTTGTGATGTTCATTTCAGTTTTTCTCATCTAGTACATAGTATAGACAAGAAAGAAAGTAAACAAAATATAAGTTGGATCCTCTTTAAACGTGGATGTTGCAAAACTCAACAAACTTGTACAAACAGTGACAATAAATTATTTTTAGTAGTTTTTTTGTATGATGTTATTTTAATGGCGAAGTAGGTAACTTAAAAAAACACTTTTATGCAATGAATTAATTACATTAGAACACAAAAAGATAATTTTGTATTAAAATAAATCATAATGTTTAATTGGTAATTCATTTTGTTTTGATTTTAAGAAGTTCAATATTATTGTTAAAAGTAAACACCAATCTCTTAGTTGCTTGTTTCACAAAAATAGGCCCACATATTTGTTATCACCTGTCTTTGAATTTTTCGGGAAATGTATTAGTTGGTATCGTTTGGCACGGTAATAAATTTTTCTGTTAACTGGGGCGAATTTGTGTACAAGTTAACTCAAATTAGAAACTTTTGTGTTGTTTCGCATTGTTTGTTAAAATCAGTGTATGTAAATTACATAGCTATAATTATTTATATTCTATTATTTTAAAGATACAGGGACCAACTTTGACAGGTGTTGTTTGGAAGAACTGTATCATATATTTTTATTTGAGAAGATACCTGAAAATATTGAGAAACGTTTAAAAAAAACTTTTACGCAAACTTAGCTCAGAATCGAGAAACAAATTCGTCGTTTTGAACGATTCTCATTTACCGTAGTAAATATACTACCCAACTTCTGTGTACTATATAATAAATATAATATGAAATAAATAAAATAACAAAATTACATAAATAATGAAACTAACATCTTACCTTTATAGTTACTGATAACATTCGCTAGCATCCTATTTTTAGTGTTCCGTATAGACCACTTATAATATCACGTCGGTGTCTGTCCGCCCGTCTGTTTGTCCATCCGTCTGTCACACTCGATTTTCTCCGAAACTATTTGACATAGAAATCTGAAATTTGGCAACAATATAGGGATTGAAGACCGCATTAAAGCCATGTAGTTTTGAAAGTTAAATTTTGACCTAAGTTAGTTTCGAGGGGTGAAATCGGAAATGAAAAAAAAAAAAAATTACCAGGTCATCGAGTGGGGTGTCAAATGAAAGCTTGTAAAAACATGAGTTCAAAAATTTATTTATAATGTAGTACTTGCGCACACGCTTCTTTGTATTACTTTTAAAAAATTGTAAAAAATCGCTGTCCCGCTCGTATCTCGAAAAGTACCGATCAAAAATTTTTTTAAAAATTCTGGAATATTCTCCATAGGATGTACGAGGCTGGTTTGAAAAGTCCGTGCAAAAATAAAAACTACTTATGTGTTTGGGGTAAACCTTTTTTATTTTTCGACATAGTCTCCTTTTAGGCTTATACACTTCGTCCAACGATGTTCTAGTTTGTTGATCCCTTCCGAATAATAGGATTTGTCCAAGTTTGCAAAATATCCATTAGTGTCTGCAATCACCTCCTCGTTTGAATAAAATCTTTGTCCCGCCAGCCATTTCTTCAAATTGGGGAACAAATAGTAGTCCGAGGGAGCCAAGTCTGGAGAATAGGGGGGATGTGAAACGAGTTGGAATCCTATTTCCATTAATTTTGCGACCACAACTGCTGAGGTGTGTGCTGGTGCGTTGTCGTGATGGAAAAGGACTTTCTTGTGGGCCAATCGCGGGCGTTTTTCTTGCAGCTCGGTTTTCAAACGGTCCAATAACGATGAATAATATTCACCTGTAATAGTTTTACCCTTTTCCAGATAGTCGATGAGGATTATTCCTTGCGAATCCCAAAAGACAGTCGCCATAACCTTTCCGGCCGAAGGAACGGTCTTCGCCTTTTTTGGTGCAGATTCCCCCTTGGTAACCCATTGTTTAGATTGTTGTTTGGTCTCAGAAGTCTAGTAATGTATCTATGTTTCATCCACAGTGACGAAACGACGCTTAAAGTCCTCCGGATTCTTCTGGAACAGCTGCAAACCATCCTTGCAACACTTCACACGATTCCGTTTTTGGTCAAGCGTGAGCAATCGCGGCACCCATCTTGCGGATAGCTTTCTCATGTCCAAATGTTTATGCAAAATATTCTGTACCCGTTCAGTCGAGATGCCCACAGCACTAGCAATCTCACGCACCTTAACTCTTCTGTCATCCATCACCATATCATGGATTTGATCAATGATTTCTGGAGTCGTAACCTCCACAGGCCGTCCAGAACATTCAGCGTCACTTGTGCCCATATGGCCAGTCCGAAAATTTTGAAACCACCTATAAACTGTTCTAATCGAAGGTGCAGAGTCACCATAATGTTTATCAAGCTTCTCTTTAGTCTCTTGAGGCGTTTTGCCTTTCATAAAGTAATGTTTAATCACCACACGAAATTCTTTTTCGTCTATTTCTTAAAAATCACTCGACTTCCTTGATTCACACGAATGCCAAACACAAAGAAATAGACCAATATGGCTGAAACTTGATGTGCGTTCATTCAAGAGATGCTACTAACTAAACATGATCTCGATACGCGCCGGAGGTACCATCTCTCGGACTTTGCACGGACTTTTCAAACCAGCCTCGTAGGTTGAATGAAAATTATCACGAGTGAATTACCTTTAATAATTTATCTGGTATACAAAAAAATAACATGAATCAGTTTTCAGTAAGGATCGGAAAAAACTTTGCTGGAAACTCATTTGGGGTGTTTTGTGAAGTCCAATCATTTTATTCTTCCGTAACAAAAAAATTTTACTTTAAAAGCAATTAACATACGAAACACAAATTGCGCAAGTCCGACTTGCACTTGACCGGTTTTTTTTTACTCTAAACAGTTGTTGTATTATGGGAAACTGTATATTTTTAATGCATAATCTCTCAACTGTCCCTTCATTTAATAATTAGTAATAATTTCTATTGAGTTGTAAAAACATGGTCTTCCATTCCATTTTGTTTTGTTTGTATATTTTATGTAACCTAAAATAGCTAACATTCGAGTTTTTTTTTATAAATTTTAGCCTATTTTAAAATTGATTTATTATTTTAATTTATTTCAGGCCTTGTGTTGAAATTACTCCAAATCTTGCTTCAACATGCCTTTGTACTTTAAATATGATCCTTTAAAGTTATATTTCACTTAGTTTCAAATTGTTGGACATATACATGCCTGTATCCTCCTCCACAGCATGCCCTATCTTTTTCTGGATCTTTCTAGGCTTCCGAAGCATATTAGTATCCCCTGCGTTATCTTCTTAAGCATTGCATTGATTTTCGTGGCATTATGTGCCCTATTCATTGTAATCTGCGTGCTTTGATAATTTTTATAAAGTTTTCTCCTTCGAACTCTTGTTCTATTTTATTTCTTTTTATTTTCGTTTCACTATCTCCTGTTAAGGTTGAATCAAAGATCATTATCTGTCGCTTCATGGTTTTTAGATCTTCTTCTTTTGCTTACTGTTACCGTTTCCGTGGTGTAGGTAATAATTGGTCTTATCAGTGTCCCGTATATCTTTATTTGGGTTCTTTTACTTAATGTCTTGCTTTCCAATAGTGATCGACTTTATACCAAATGCTTGACCTCCTTTTAGGATCCTCCCTCTCACTCTTTTCTTCCACGTTTTTCGTATTTTCACGACTATATAGGCAGTTAAAGAAGTTAACGGTTTCGAATAGATATTTTTGTGTCTTTAGGTGCTTATTTTATTTTTATTTATAGCTCAAAGCTTGTTTAGAACATGCGAGTTACCTTATATGTCGAGTTTCTGTAGCCTATTCTAGAATATATGTTGCTGTATTAGGAAATCTTTAAAAATAATTTAATACTAATAGAGCAATGGACGAATTCAGTTAAAGTTATGAATAACAAATATTTATTTATTTTACAAGATACCTTGTGAAAGTTAGTAACAACACGTCCACATAGTCATAATAAATATGTAGTGCTGTTCTTTAAAGCGAAATATAATTGGAACATTAGCTTATTCTTTCCATAATATTTGTTAGACCTCAAAAGCAAAATATTAATGTCAGTTTTTTAAATCAGTAACAAAATTTGAAAATGTCAATTATTTTCGTTAAAAGAAAATATTATTAGAGATTATCTAGAAGAAATAGTTTCGTTACTATTAGAAAGGTTCCTGTTTTTTAAAAATTTCACAAACATAGAAATTGATAAACATTCAAAGTTTGAACTGGCTGTTAAAATTGTGTACACTTATGTGAAATCAGCAAAAAAAAAACATTTAGATTGATATGACTTTTCGATATGTTAATGTTAATTTTGATAAGTAAAAGAACTCACATGGAAACTATCGAGGTTTTTTTTTAAATCTTTATTGAAGCAATGCCGGTTGAATTTCAATTAAAACTTATAATAAAAATGTTTCCTTACGGTACAAACTTTTGGGAGGATCGGTATGTACAGATTTTGTTGCGCCATAAATTATAATTTACTTGAAGTAGATATTTTCTTCTTCTTGCAAACAAGCATTTTACACGAATTCACGACCCTTATCTCGAAACGTCTTTTAGGAAATATTACATCTTGGTGTGTAATTAACAATTCTAATAAAATGAAGCTGTTTATTATTATCTCCCGAATTAATTTGGAAAACGCTTTGCCATTAATTTTAATCGGTCTTTACCCTTGTCAAACAATGCTGTATTTTGAATGTTTTTCCGGAGATGAAACTTTCGACGATAAGTAAGTAGAGTAATTTTTAAAAAAATTTAAAGTGAATTTAATCTTGCACAAATTAGTAAGTTTGTAAATAACAGTTGAATTTTTAACATTAAGCCCTCAGTATAAGGTGACAACGGAATCGAAATATTTAATAGTTCAGGTTAGTTTAGGCACCTATTTTTGGACATTAAATTTTTAATACTGGCTGATGATAAAATCAAAATATTCAAGAGAATCAAAGAAAGATTTATACCTAAAACTCATCCTTCCTTTTATCCTTATAAATATCAGAATAGAGAAAAAAATAGGGAATGGTTCTTTACTTGTCCCAATACTCATTAATTTCGTTAAAATTAACAATTTTATATATATATATATATATATATATATATATATATATATATATATATATATATATATATATATATATATATATAGATGATGATGATGATGAGACTGTCAAAATAATCCATAAAATATATAATAAGACCTGGAAAACTGGAGTATGGCCGAAAGATCGGACATCTATAACAATATTATACGTAAGAAAGGCTTCACCCGTAAATGTAGTAGTTATCTCTATTATCACATCTAAGTAAGGTAATGTTGCAGATCATAAATAATCGTTTAAGATACTGTGTTTATCAACAAATCTCTAGAGAACAAGCCCGATTCGCTAGAGGAAGAGGCACAAGAAATTAAATTGTTAACATTAGACAATTGATAGAAATATGTAAAGAATACAACATGTGTATGGTAATGTAGCCTTTGAGTTGTCAACTGAAAAAAGCTTTGGGACGTACTAGGGCAAATAGGTGTTCCTTATTATTTAATTAAACAAATTAGAAACCTTTACTTGGACAGTCATCATCGCTGTGATGTGTTCTGTCTCCTACATTATTTATTTCTAATATCGAATTTTAAGGAGAAATGCGTTAAACGAAAGGGATGGTGGAATAATAGGAGGTGAGTGCGTTACGCTAATGACACCACCATATTTGCAACAACTGAGGAAGAGATGGCAACACTCTTAAATCGAATAGAGCAAGAAAGTGAGAAACTAGGTTTAACTATAAATAGGGACAAAACAAAGTTGATGATAGTCGACAAGGTTAACCAAATAGTAAGATCTCACTCAATGGTATCGAGAGAGTAATATGTTTTGTATATCTGGGATCAACCGCAAGTAGTAT
>CM032454.1:153313844-153388844 GCA_019049505.1 Pachyrhynchus sulphureomaculatus | reverse complement strand
TTACTATGAGTTTTTGTGTGATTTTACCTACATTTCACAGTTTACAATTTTATTGTAACTCCTTGGCAAAATATTATTTGTTTTCTTGTATGATAACCTATTTTATCCGACCAAGCGACAATTGTCTGTGTAAGGTTCTAGGTAATAATATTTAAACTAACTTCTGATTTATTGGCTGGTTTGTTGTTAGCGTCGAGAATTCTCTTAAGAATATTTAACCCTTTCCTTTCTACAGGTGAAATTGTCGAAAGCTCCTCTCCCGTTTTTCCTCTGTTTATTCCCTTTTTTCAGTGGAGTGTATTTACGTTTTAAAAGACATAATTGGATTCGCTTAAAAGCAAAACGGAAATTAAAAATATTATACCTGAGGGGGATAAGCTGTGATTGTTTTTGTATTCAATCAAACAATCTTTTAATATTCGTAACAATTTTTAATAGGAAATAAGATATTTAATTAGTGTTTTTTAACAGGGGATATTTCGTTAAAGGCAATTCTTAAGTATTTATATACTTTTTTAAAATCAGTAATAATTTTTTACGAATATTTGCTGCATTATTTTTAATTAAAAATGTGTTGTTTGCTAGAGAATTTACAGAATAAATAAAATAAAATTGCGATTGTGACAGAGGCGGCGCGGATACGATGTGTTATGTAGTATGAAGAATTGGCCAGAAGATATGCTAATAAAACAGGCGCCTTTGAAGTTCTTACGTACCCTTTAAGTGAATAGTTTGTATAATATATTCTTTAGTTTCTGGTAATAGTATTAGTATAACATATGCTTATAATTGAATTTAGTCTTGTTCACACCATAAACTTTTAGAGAAACGATCTCCAAAAAAAAATTACGCATATAGGTCATTCTTTTACAAACCGAACGGATTTGAGGGAGAAAAAGTCTTGATATTTTCGATTTGCTTGAAACACTTTTAATGGCTTTTATACGTAAAATTAGTCGACACGTGTATCAGGATTTTTTTTCCAAATGTATATTGTGCAAAATATGGATGTTATAATTTATCGTAATGAATGGCACATTAAAAAAGCAATATCTCCAGTTCTATTTATCGTATAAACTTCGTTTTTGGGCCATTTTATTACTCTATACGTTGGCTTTTGCAAAGTATAACCGTGGAATTTTTTAAATGTCTATTTATAAAAAATAATAATGGCATTGTTTAAATAATTTTTTTCATGCTTTCATGCACAACTTATAAAATCGAAAACAATGCCATTATATTCGCTATGTTTTAATCGAAAAAACTCATATTTTTAAAAAGTCGGATCTCTATTAGGTCGGAAAATATTAAAAAATTTAGAGCCCGCGTCACGCGGCGCACGCAGCGCCGCCCGCAAGGGTTCTAACGGGGTTTCGTTCACGTTTGCGCCCATCTCTTGCTTTTAAAAGGTCATCCTTTTATATCAGTACGTCTATATGAATCCAAAAAACGAACAAGTAGAAAGTGATCCTTATTATTAGACTAAATGTTTAAATGCACACTCATCGAAAACTTAAAAACGTAATTATTGAATACTGGAACAGAGACAAACTCAGCTGAAATTAAATATTACGATATTTTTCAGGATAAAAAATGATCGGTGTATTAAAATAAATCAAGAGACTATGAAATATTGGCATAAGCACATTTATTTGCAAGGATATGACATAAGAACACATATAATTTTCGACGATATGCTACAAAATAAGTAATGATGTCATAACTTCAACTTCAGTTGAATGTTCCTGCAAAAAAAAATGCTTCGCTTTTGCTTTTTTTTTCGTGATTGGTATCATGTAATAATATGTCAACGTCCCTTTTATAGTTAGAACCATTTTAAATGTTTTTTACTTCTTCAATATATTCCTTATTCTTTACAAATTAGATAGATATTTAGGGTTATTTAACGCCCAGTGTGCTAATTATTTGGGACTGATTTTGAAGTTATAGTATCAGATTGACTTCTCTCAAAAATTTTCTGATGTTGCCTTTATTATTTTCATAGGAATTGATGACAGAGACTAGATTGGAGGATATGTTGAGTGAGGTTCTCAAGTTTTGAAAATGTACAGCCTCGAAGACGTGTTTTACAGTGAAGGGGCTCATGCAGATGGAGCATGTTGGCTGATGTTCGCCTTTTAACAAATAAGCGTGTGTGCCATAGGTATGTCCAATGGCTAATCTACTTCTAATAACGTTATCCCTTCTGTCCATATTGTAAGAGTGAAGTGGAGGGACCACAATTTATTAAGAGGGTCATCAATTGAAATGTGTTAAGTAATATGGTTAACAGATAATTTTTGAAATCGCTTGGATGATTTTCTCCAATATAGGGGGTTCCACTTGTAATTGCGGTTTTAGCTAGAAGGTCGGCCCTGTCGTTGCCGTGATTATTGATATGACTAGGTAGCTATAAAAAATAGAATGTCTTATGTCTCAAAGCCGCTATATAGAGCAGCTCATATATTTGTCGTATGTAATTGTAGTTCAAATTTTTTGACTGTATTGACCGGAGAGCACTTAGGGAGTCTATAACTATGAGAAATTTATGGGAGGTTGGGAGAGAAAGGGCAAAGCGTATACTTTCGTTGTGTAATAAGGTAATTTATACATCATGTTTGTAATTGACATGTGGAAAGCCGATCCCACTCCAGTTTCCACTCCAAATTTCAACGACATGTTAGGAAAAGACTCAGCCCATTCAAATAATTCTTTTGGCGCTTGCATTGGATTGGTTACTCTTGAAGGCCTGCGACACCTATAAAATTACTTACGATAGCTGCGCATTGCATCTGTTTGAAACTTTGTACACAACCGTTCATCATCATGCTTGCTAACAATCTTGTCACTTAACAAGATTTTCCGCCATTTCATAGAAATTTACCAGTCTTATCAATGTATCCTCGTATTTGACTAGTTTATAGTATACCTAATTATTCGTTTTATAAAGTAAATAAATTTTAATTAAAAATTAATGTAAGCAAGAAAAATTCGCTGAAGTTAAATAATCAGTGTTTAGTAAGGGTAAACAAATAAAATTTAATGGGAAAACATTTCTTAATTAATGCGAATTAAAATAAATTACTTTATTTTGTAATTAAATACTGCTGTCTTCGGGGAAAGATCTTATATATATATATATATATATATATATATATATATATATATATATATATATATATATATATACATTATTTATATATATATATATATATATATATATATATAAATAAGAGATAAGAGAGAGAGAGAGAGATAGAGAGAGAGAGAGAGAGAGAGAGAGAGAGAGAGAGAGGTAGGGAGGAGAAGGGTAATCTTGACTGACCAGTTAAACAGCAGTATTATGTTCTTGGGGTAAGCGGTCTTTGGAAAAGAACTAAAAAGATTTTGACACCTTTTTAGCTACTCCAGGCTTTCGAAAATATGTCATTTTCTTCATCAGGGCTACAATTATAGTAGATTATCAGTATTTTTGAGATTAAAAGTAAAGAACAACCTTATTTTATATGTAACATTAAAGTACTTACTGCTAAGTGGTGTGTTCAAAAATTGTTCTTTGTGGGGGCACTTTTTTACACTTATTCATCAGAAAAAACATGAGAAAAACTCGACATACTCATCTCTGGGAAATATCTGTATCAGATTATCAGAGAGAGAGACCAACAGAAATGGAAACTTATACATGAGTAGCCGATGTTCGAGCGTTTAAAGTAAATGATGAGATAAGCGTACTATCATCTGCAAAGTTGTAGATTGGATTCCTGGTCTTATCCAGCAGATCGCTAATGTAAATGAGAAAGAGAGTAGGAACAGTATGGAGCCCTGGGGCACACCGGCGTTGATGGTGAAGGTGTTAAAAAGAAACCCGTCGTTTGCCACTCGTAAAGAACGCTCTTTCAAGAAATCCATAAACAGAACAGAAGAGCGTAGCTTAGCCAACAATCTATCGTGCCAAACACGGTCGAATGTTTTGGATATATTAAGAACAGCCGCTCGAGAGTCTCCACAGTGTTCAATTGCGTTGTTCCAAACATGTATTATATAAGTTCTGATCTATGTTTACTGAAGCCATATTAAGAGTCGCTAATAATATTTAATCCTTCAAGATATTTTGGAAGATGACGATTGATTTTTTTACGAATACAGTATAGCAAAGGAAGTAACAAATTTAAGATTTACTACTTGCTGGATTTTCAATATTCCTGACTCGACTTTTCGCTTGACATCAAATATCTTACTATATATATACTCTTATATACGTAATTGGTACATAAATTGGTATTTTACAGAACGAGTAGACTAGGTCGAGTACAACTGGCAGCGATTAAACACCATTGAGAATGGCGACGTTTACACATGCATTACTCCTATAATGATTTGGAAATTGCTCTGCAACGTGTGTGCTCTATCGATAATGTTTGCTTTTAATTATTTATATTATTAAGAATAAAATAATACTGATTGCTCTTATCAACTATATTTTTTAAATAACGTATCATATAAATTTGCGTTTTTTGTCCACGAATTAACCCGACCATTGAAATGCCGGCTTTGTAGAATTTAAGCGATGAATACACATTGCCAATATTACTGGCTAAATTTCCTAATGGCCCTATAAATTTTAATTAGGTCTTTCGCGTTTTATGGTACGGAAGAGGCAACAAAATTCGATAATTAAATATTTGATTTCAAGACGTAACGAATTATATATTATCATACGTTCATGGACCCCAATAAATTTCGGAATAAATCTGAGAATAATACTAGTGCATGATATGGGGAAAAGAAAACGGGTAATATTGTTACTTCTTGATATTTGCGACAGGGGTTTAGGTATTTTTAATGGGAATTTATTTCAGTGGAGTTTTATTTTGTTATTATTAATTGTATCCATAAAAGGTTTCGACTTATTAAACGCTATGAAGATCTATGCTGGGAGCCAAAAATTTCCGGACTAATGTTATAAAATATAAAGTAATTACTTTTAAGTTTCGTTACTCCATTTACCTTTAAAGTAATTCCTCTACGTCTGAATGCCCCAACCCTACCGTGTTATCCAGTAGTCGAAAATTTTTAGAAGGTCGATGAAGTCACACCTTCATATTATAAAGGAACAGGCCGAAGTCACAGGGTGTCAAATCATGCTAATAAGGATGATGGTGGATGGCAGTCATGGAATTCTTCGCCAAGTAGAATTTAACACAACAGCCCAGACAGCTGTTTTTTTTAAAAAAGCTGACCCGACAGAGTTCTATCTTGACATGAACATGTTGCATGTATAGCAAAAAGAGCTTCTCAAAAGCGGGGAATAATATTTCGAATTAGAAAGCTTGGGACTCCACAACAACTGTTTATTCTGTACAAAGCCCAAATTCCACCTACGATGGAATACTGTTCCCATGTTTGGGACTCTGTTCTCAAACATACACTGCATTAGTTGAATTCTACGAGGCTGGTTTGAAAAGTCCGTGCAAAGTCCGAGAGATGGCACCACCGGCGCGTATCGAGGTCATGTTTAGTTAGTAGCATCTCTTGAATGAATCGCACACCAAGTTTCAGCCATATTGGTCTATTTCTTTGTGTTTGGCATTCGTGTGAATCAAGGAAGTCGAGTGATTTTCAAGAAATGGACGAAAAAGAATTTCGTGTGGTGATTAAACACTACAGAGAAGCTTGATAAACATTATGGTGACTCTGCACCTTCGATTAGAACAGTTTATAAGTGGTTTCAAAATTTTCGGACTGGCCATATGGGCACAAGTGACGCTGAACGTTCTGGACGGCCTGTGGAGGTTACGACTCCAGAAATCATTGATCAAATCCATGATATGGTGATGGATGACAGAAGAGTTAAGGTGCGTGAGATTGCTAGTGCTGTGGGCATCTCGACTGAACGGGTACATAATATTTTGCATAAACATTTGGACATGAGAAAGCTATCCGCAAGATGGGTGCCGCGATTGCTCACGCTTGACCAAAAACGGAATCGTGTGAAGTGTTGCAAGGATGGTTTGCAGCTGTTTCAGAAGAATCCGGAGGACTTTAAGCGTCGTTTCGTCACTGTGGATGAAAGATGGATACATTACTATGCTCCTGAGACCAAACAACAATCTAAACAATGGGTTACCAAGGGGGAATCTGCACCAAAAAAGGCGAAGACCGTTCCTTCGGCCGGAAAGGTTATGGCGACTGTCTTTTGGGATTCGCAAGGGATAATCCTCATCGACTATCTGGAAAAGGGTAAAACTATTACAGGTGAATATTATTCATCGTTATTGGACCGTTTGAGAACCGAGCTGCAAGAAAAACGCCCGCGATTGGCCCACAAGAAAGTCCTTTTCCATCACGACAACGCACCAGCACACACCTCAGCAGTTGTGGTCGCAAAATTAATGGAAATAGGATTCCAACTCGTTTCACATCCCCCCTATTCTCCAGATTTGGCTCCCCCGGACTACTATTTGTTCCCCAATTTGAAGAAATGGCTGGCGGAACAAAGATTTTATTCAAACGAGGAGGTGATTGCAGACACTAATGGATATTTTGCAGACTTGGACAAATCCTATTATTCGGAAGGGATCAACAAACTAGAACATCGTTGGACGAAGTGTATAAGCCTAAAAGGAGACTATGTCGAAAAATAAAAAAGGTTTACCCCAAACACATAAGTAGTTTTTATTTTTGCACGGACTTTTCAAACCAGCCTCGTATACGAGAGAGAGTTATTCTCCTGATTGAAGACCCAGAACTCACCAGCAACTTTGATTCGTTGGAACATCGAAGAGCGGTTTGCGACTTGAGTCTGTTCTACAACTATTTTCATGGAAAGTGTTAGATGGATGTAGCCCGCTTCATTTCTTCCAGAGCTGTGCATGCGAGGAATACATGTAGTGCTAATACTTCACATTTGTATGAGGTTCAGCTTGTCATTCCTCGTACAACCCTTTTTAAGCAGTTCGTTATATGGAGAACCTCATCACTTTGGAATGATTTGCCTAGGACAGTGTTTCCCACCGAGTACAATTTACCGCGATTCAACATCAACGTGAAACGTTTTTATAATACACGCGTCGCTCTTGTAATGCTTTAGGGATTTCCCTGCAACACGTGTAATATAACCATAACAAAACCGGTTTCGCGTACAGAACGAGCTACGGGCTGGTGTATTGTCGTGGTGCAGGAAGAAACTCCCCTCGCTTCAAAGTTATCAGAGATGCTCAAAATTGTTCGGTTTACGAATGATTGGTGGAACTTTGGCAATGTTTCCAGACAAGGTGGCAGTCGAAGGTCTTCCGGGACGCTCGTCGTGTTCCACCGAAGTTTGACCAGCCTTACATTGCGAAAACCACTCGAGAAGTTGCATACAGCTCAGAGCTTCGTCCCCAAATACTATTCCAGTCATTTCATATGTTTCAGTATTACTTTTTCCGAGTTTAAAACTCTTTCTTCGTATCCATTATAAAAATTTCCAGGGGACGCAATTAGACCTTATCGCAATGGTACATGGAGGAAAACTAACTAGCAAGTGATAACTCGTCACGTCACGGTGTTAAGGATGTACCTATCGCCAACTATTGGCGCTAGTCGATATTATTTCATGTTTTTACTATAGACCGTTAGCGCATTTTTGGGTCGCACCACGTATATGTATATTAAAAATTCATAAATCTTTTTGCAATTTTTATTAATTGTATTTTTACCATAAATAATGCCATAAAGAATTTTTTTAATTAAATAGTTTGGTTATTATATAGATGCTTTAAAATAAACTTGTTGTTTTTGGTCGATCGAAAACCCTATATTGGCCCTTAATTGCTCTGTAACAAGGTATGTCTGGAAATTATTGCTTAGGGCCCTCCATTATTGTCCGTATATAATATAATAAAAGTTGATCAAATGAGTCCATTATTTTTTAAAAAATATTGAATATATATGTATATAAGAATTATGGAAGTTGAAGTAATATTGTAAATCCTTCCAGAGACATCATCATCAGCTTATACCGTCCACTGCTGGACGAAAGCCTTCCTCAAGTCTTGCCACCTTTTTCTGTTTTGGGCCACTTGTACCGAATTTCCAGCCACTCTCTTTAAATCATTAGTCCACCGACTTGGTGGTCTACCTCTACTTCGATAGGCTTTGAAACTTGGTCGCCACTCTATAATTTTTTTTGTCCATCGTCCATCCTTAAACCTAGCAACATGTCCAGCCCATTTCCACTTAAGATGTAGAATGAATTTGACTGCGTCTTGTACCCCCGTTCTTTTCCTGATAATGTGATTTGGGATGTGATTTCTAAGAATAACGCCTAACATTGACCTGTCCATTTTTCTTTGTATGACACATATTTTGTTGATATTTTTCTTCATCAATGTGGGAGTGTCGGCTCCGTACGTAAGAACGGGTAGTACGCATCTGTCAAATTTTTTTTTTAAACCATCGGAAAATTATATTTAAATATAGAGCTCAGTTTACAATATACCGTCCAGGAGAGACCTATTCTCCGCCGAATTTCGTGTGTTTGGTTGTTTCGTCCTATTCTGACTTCATGTCTTAGGTATTTATATCGGTATACTTGCTCGATCTTCACGTTATTCAGTTTTATAATGCCGTTTAATACAAGATTTGTCATAAACTAAGTCTTGGATAGATTGAGTTTTAAACCAACTGTTCCTAAAGGTTCTTGTGCAGCATAGGTTGTGCTTCTTTCAAGGACAACGACACTAAAAATTGCATTTTTATTGGCGTTAAAAGGTAAAAAATTTAAAAATTCAATAGCTTTAGCGGTTTTGAAGTCAACTAACTATTTCAGTCATTTTTCATGATCCTGTATGTAGTGTATCCATCGACATGTATAAGGATAGAACTTCTGTTTTCAGGTGGGTTAAAAATTTATTATTTAACTTTAAATTGGGTTATGTAGACCTATTCACTAAAACAAAAGTGTTTTGTTTTCGCCAAACCGCAACCTTGCAGTGGCATCTGGTGATGATAGAACAACACCTATATAGAAGCGGCGGCGTCGCCTGAAAACCATGGAGACGGCTAAATCGGTCCGTTTTAACCACACTGGCTAAACCGCAAAGTGTGTTTCGTCCTTTAGCCTATTCAATTGTCGTGTTTACATAACTTTCTAGGAATAATTTTAATTATGAATTTAAGATCATAAGAATAATAACACAGGCTAACAAAAAAATATTTGTAAAAACTTTTTAAACCAATACATCTGTGTACAAGTATTATGTATTTTTGGGTGTTGATACTATATCTGATATCAGTTTTTTTGTATCACCCACAGTTCTCTCACAATGTGACATCCATTAAATTTCTAAAATAGGGAAAAAAAAAATCCTCCTCCTGCTTAAAAAACTGAGCCAACTGTTGATCTCTTGTTCTATAATGGTAAATAGATGTTCCAGATTCCAATAAATGTTTTTCTTTCAGCCTAGAACCAAGCAATTCTGCTTTTTCCTTAGTCAAACTTAAATCTCTCACTAAATCATTTAACTCAGCTTGTGTAAATAACTGTGGTTTTATTTTCTAGAGGACATTGAAACACATCATCATCCGGTCGACTTTCATTAAATTGGGGACCGGACTGTAAAACGTCATCAATAGACTGAGGTGGCTCAGGGACAGGAAGTCCCGGGCCATGTTCTACCGGCCGATTAGCTGAAGTAAAGTTAAGATAGATAATTACTTTATTATTTTTGGAGTTATATCCAGAAACATCAACGCTGCAAAAATAACAATCATTTCAATGATTTTCTTGCTCTCTCCGTATCATGGGTACTGCAAATCTAAAAGCTTCCTTTCCTTTTTTATACCATTTCCTAAGATCCTCGACACAAACGTAATATACTTTGTGAGGAGCCCAACATTTTTCTTGATTACCGATTTCTACACCAAAATATGCAGAATAATTTTTTTTTTTCAAAGTCAGTAATGTTTCTTTGATGTTTTTTAACTACAAACTCACCACATATTTAACAAAAAGTGTCGGGAGAGTTTTTACAACCACGATTAGCCATAATTTGAGTGTGAATTAAAGCACATGCGAGTTTATAGTAACTGGAAGAAAACAAACAGCTGTTACATTTATCGGAGCTGCCAACCTAATAACATTTGATTTTACTGCCAACCTTATAAAATTCTGATTTTATTGCCAACCTAATAAAATTCGAATGATAAAAAATACTTTTCACATTTTGAATATTAAAATGTAAAAAATTGGTGGGCGATACGACTTTTTTATTATTATTTTTGGACTCAGCACACCAAAAAACATGGGAATTAGGTAAAATTATTAAAAAAGTTTTTTCATCGTTGGCCTCTGTAATTAGTGGTAATAAGAAATTGATATTGCATTAGCCGGATAATAATTTAAAAATCGTGTTCCTTAAAAAAAATGGTATATTTCCCCAAAGCAGTTGGATAACATAAGGATATCTAAAACTGTTTTTACACTACAGTAGTTATAATGAAAAGATTAGAATATTTAAGTACAATTTTTATAGACATGCTCGAAAATCCTTAAATCATTACATGAGAAACCGGTAGGCTTAGGTAGCGATCAACGTTGATCCCGAATCTCAGAAAGTTATATTCGGTTGGAAACTCAGTCTTGTGAAGTTTATTTCATACGAATGATGTTCAGCTAGCTGGTCAGTGTAGATTTTTATAGTGTTCCGTATGGAACACTTATAAGATCCCTTCGGTGTCTGTCCGTTTGTCTGTCACACCCTATTTATCATATCTCTATGCCGATGACACTCAACTGCTTTACTCCTTTTTGTCTAGTGATTGGGAAATGGCTGAAGCAATGGTAAATAATGATTTAAGTACTTTGGTGGAGTTCTCGGAGCGCCATGGTTTGCTAATTAATCCTGATAAAACATCTGTCATGATTTTTGGTAAACATAGGGACCGTTTGCAGCCAGTATAAACATTGCTGGTCAACGTTTGAAATTGCAAAACAGTTCAAAAAATTTAGGTGTGTGCACGTAGGGCATATTATACAAAGAGCCTATATGTCACTGAAAATGCTTTACCCCCATCAACATTTTTTGGAAGAATCTCTCAAGATAAAACTGGCAGAATCCCTTGTTTTAAGTGACTTTAAATATTGTGATATTTTGTATGGACCGTGTTTAGATAAAGTAAACTTAAATAGAATTGAAAAAAATACAAAGGAGCTGTTTACGTTTCATTTATGGTATAAGAAAATTTCAGTCCTTGTCGCACAAATTAGAGTATGCTAAGTGGTTGAATATGCAGGATAAACGTAGACTACATTCTTTGGTATTGTTTCATGTTTTTGTTGTTAATAACTGCCCACCATACCTAACAGATAAAATTATTTATAGAACAGACGTTCATAGGTTGAACTTAAGATTTGGTGGACTTATATCTCCACCACCTCACCGAACGGCTCTTTTTAAAAGAGGCTTTTCCTACAATATTTATAAACTTTATAATACCGTACCTGTTGCTTTAAAAACCCTTAAACCTGAGATATTTATAAAGCGGATAAAAAGTATTTTAAAAAGTTAATTAGGTTAATTTTTGTCGCATTTCTCTCTCTTTCTCTCCCTCTCTCTCTCTATCTCGTTTAGTTTTTTTTTTTTTTTTTTTTAATTCATGAACATTTATGCTAGATGATGTAGTTTACCATACATGGGGTTGAACTTCGAACAGTTTTAATTGTTTTCAGGTCTTTTTTCTTCTTTTTGTAGCAGAAATATTGAAATGTATAATGTAAAGTGTAATATTAATATTGTTTTGTAGAAAAGAGGAACTAAAATTATTATTATTATTTTCTCCGAAACTATTTGACACAGAAAGTTGAAATTTGGTACTAATATAGGAATTGATGGCCTCATCAGAGCCGTGTGGATTTGAAAGTTCAATTTTGACTTAAGGGGTTAATTTTAGGGGGTAAAATCGGAAGTGAAAAAAAGTTTACGAGGTCATGGAGTGTGGTATTAAATGAAAGTTTGTAAAAACACGAGTTCAAAAATATATATAATGCTATGCTTGCGCACACTTTTCTTTGTATTATTTTTAAAAAATTCCTTATTTCGAAAAGTACTGATCAAAACATTTTGAAAAAATTCTGGAATATTCTTCACAGGGTGTAGATTGAACGAGTGCATTATCTTTAATAATTTATCTAGTATATAATAACAACAAAAATTTCTAGGTCATCGGTTTTCAGTAAGAGTCGGAAAAAGCTTCGTTGAAAACTCATTTAGTTTGTTTTGTGAAGTCATTGATCATTTTATACCTCCGTAACAAAAAAATTTTATTTTAAAAGCAATCAACGTACGGAACACTTATTGCGCAAGTCCAACTTGCATTTGACCTGTTATTTGATCTCATATCTTTATAATCACCCGATTTCCTTAACTCTTTCCAGCATAGGTTTGTCTTTGATTTTTCTGTCTAATCAAGGCAAATACATATATCTTGTATTGGATCCTAACATTTATGTGCCAGTAATTTTGTGGAGACGGGAGTTTTCCTAGTCCGGTAATGAATCTGAATCGTGTTCTAGCACTCATATTTTCGCGCTGTTCATTTGTTTATGAATAAATTAATCGATAAAACTCTTTAAGAGCTGGCTAATCATGCTTATAGACCTCCAATCCAAGTACCAACCGAGGATTTTAAGTTGATAGATAACGAATTTAGGTTTCAAGTATCTGCTTAACTGAACAGTGAACTGAATTTCTTTAAATTGTACTGACCGAAAATATTGAATCGAATTTATACATTGATGTTTTTTTTCCCTTTTTACTCTGTATTTATCAATACAGACCTTCCCTGGATAATGGCTCAATGGTAATAAAAAAAAAGCCCTCTTGAGATAGAAAGAGTGATTCAGGCTGCTCTTAAAAACCCTTTACTCTTATCCGCTTGGTTGAATTTTACGGTATTTTAACAGCTTTTTTATGTACTTTTATATCTAATTAATAGTCCTATAAACATTTGTATATTTATCCAACAGTGGGGCAAATTCTTATGAAGACCGCGAGTTAAATATTCCCCTAAAGCTCTTTTTATGGGGCGTGTTATTACAACGGCGCCCCATTTTCGATATATCGCTGAAGTATTCAAAAAGCAAAGGAATGGTGCTGTAAACACGTTTTATGTCATTGTTCCCTAGCAGCAAGACGTTGTCGTAAACCCCTTTTGTAACGATCACCGGGAAAAAGAAAACCTACATTCACGAAAAACCGAGATATTCATACAATAAAGAATACTGAAAATACTAAAAGTACAGTAAAATGTGGCTGGTTTGAAAGTTTTCTTATTGTACTGGTATTAACTATGAAAATATTCTTGCTGTTGCCGATACGTGCTGTGAATGTTACGTTAAAGATAATAATGGGATCATGTGGTTTGTGACTTATGCTTGCTGATGTATATACAGGAGCTGTTTGCTAGATTTTTGTAATGTGTTACTAAAACCTCCTGTCCAAACAGAAACCGAACTTAAAATGAAACAGAATTATAATTCATTAAATCATTGGTAAGATACAACTAATTGTACCAAATGCGCATACCTAGTACTCAATCGGATACGGCGAAACGCGTCTCGGGATGGACAGATGAATAAGAGAACAGTGGGTAGACTGCTGAAATATGGACTTTGTCTGTTTTCAGTTGTTTTACAATAAACCACTTAAGGTCTGAACTTGATCCCTCGCAAACCGCGCTGCCTGCCTTTAGTGTTGGCTGTGCCAACCACTCTGTCCGCTTGTGGCAAACAAGTCTGCGTTTTTGGTTATTGCTTTTCCTTTCCTCTTCGTCTCTGATAACCCGCAGATTATTATGCTTTTTCATTTCAATAATAATCTCTTGGTCTCTTCCATTCCACGATGTTATGTTTCAGTAGGCAAGTCTAGTTATGATCCGTTTCAGTTTCCAGTGTCGCTTGTCCTTTTTCGATGCGTGGTTCTTCATTGTTTCAATCCGTTCTGATTCCAAGGTAGTTTCGGTTCTGTGAACTGTGCTCCAGGCAGGGAGCTGACCTAATCTGAAAACCCTCCTCCTTTATCCTGGCTTGGGGCAGGTAATGATAATAGAAATGAATTCTAAGCTACTCAATCCAAGGGCCATGATCCCACTACCATTGCCGGAATTCTTCGATGTTCCAAGGAATCAAGGTTGCTGGTGAGTTTTTGATCTCCAATCAGACGAACAGCTCTCTTCTGAATAGAATCCAACAAATACTCTGCTCCGCTTCCACGTTTTGGAGCAGAGCCCCAAACATGGGAGCAGTATTATTGGTCGAATTTGAGTTTTGTACAGCATTAACAGTGTAAAACTTCGCAACACTCGTCCTTAACAGGGAATAGCAGCAACTTTTACCTATGGTAGATTTGAAATACTTCGGTATAATTTGTTACTAAATAATGTGAGGTGAGTGATTCAAGCGTCTATTTTCATAATTTAAGTACTTAGTTCTATAATTGAATGGCATCTGCTATTTCAATAATCGAATACTTAAGTGGTTTTTCACTGTTAAAGACATGCTGCAGAATGACGTTTTTTTCTGGTTTGAGATCTAGCTATGTTTTCAACAATATGTTTTTTATGATAATTTTTACGGGCTCAGAATAAACTTCAGTGTGTTTCTGTCATAATAATCGCCCATTATTTTTCTTCTTTAGTTACCCTCGTATCGTTATTATTTCTTACTCCGTCCTGTTTTTTTTTCAGTTTCTATTTTACTTCTTTGACATAAAAGACAAAAGAATTGCCGTTGTTGTGAAAGATGGATACAATAGGCCGTGGAAATATTAGCGCTATATGTTTCAATTTTGCTACACAGCAAATCTTTTACGGTATATTATTTATCATGAGGTTTGTTTGGAACAGTGAAGAAAAATGGGATTAATTCAATAAAGCTACAAATAGTGTTTTTTTATGAGAAGTAATATATATCAAAAATTGGATTTTTGCTGAAGCTTAAAGGCGTCTGATCTTCTTTATTGGCAATTGATTGAATACATTCTGATGGAAAAAGGGTCGATTCGATATTAAAAAAACGAATGAATTATATATGTCTTATAGGTCGTAAGCTGATATTACAGAGTTTAGAGGATAAAAATAACGTAACCCTTTTTTTGTTGATACAGGCTAAAGATAATAAACCCTTCATACTGTGTTGAAAATGGAATAAAATTTATATATTTTTTTTTATAAATATTAAGAGAAAATCGGAGAAAAATACAGAACACTTAGAGTTTCTCTCTATATACTGTTCCTGCTGAAATTAAATATCACGAAAAAATAATATAATTTTCTAGTTCCTCCGATAACGACGTAAAATATCTTCTGTCAGTTCTTGTGGTGCTGCCCATCCATATTTATGCGCTTATGTTTTTTTTATTAAATTTATACTAATTGTGCAGAGGCAAATTTGACGAAAAACTCTCATTAAATGTTAACAGTCTGCATTTTGGCATGCAGGTAGTTTTTGGACGTAGAATATGCTGCTGCTCTAAAGTATATGTTAAGCCTACAAAATCGAAAATAAAATGAAAAATTCGGTTTCTCGCAAATATATATATATATATATATATATATATATATATATATATATATATATATATATATATATATATATATATATCAATCGGTTTTATAATGTCTTCGGTCTTCCGATGCCTAATTTCCACTCCTCCCGGTTTCTCCATCCCTCCTCCTCCAGATCTCTCTCTAGTACTTCCTTGTTGATTCCTGCTCTCCAGCTTTGGCGTGGTCTTCCTCGCTTTCTTTTTCCATGAGGGTTCCAATTTAAAATCTTTTTAGGTAGTCGGTCTTGTGACATTCTCTGTACATGTCCATACCATACCAACTGTTGGGTTCTGATTTCGTCCACCATATCGTGCTTTATTTCTAGAGCTCGCCTTATCGTGTCATTTGGTATGCGGTCTTTTCTGGATTTTCTGGCTGCTCGTCTCCAGAAATCCATTTCTGTAGCTTTTAGTATTTTTTCTGTTCTTTCCTTTAATGGCCACACCTGGGAGCTGTAAGTTATTATACTTTTCACTATTGAGTTGTAAATTCTCTTCTTATTTTCAATGGTTATGTTTTTGTCCCATAGTATACTATTAAGCATTGCAATCGCTTTTCTTCCTTGGATATTCCTCTCGAATATTGCTTCTTCCAGTGTTCCGTCCCTAGATATTCTCGTTCCCAAATACTTATAACTGGCACAGTGTTTGATGGTGTGTCCTGTGGCCAGTTTCAAGTCCTGCTGTTGTCCTCCGACGCACATGTACTCGGTCTTTTTAATATTGAGCTCTAGGCCCCATTTTTCATATTCCTCCATAAGTTTTCTTATCATGTATTCCATATCATCGATGTCCTGAGCGACTACTACCTGGTCATCTGCGAATGATCGCGTGTACAATGTAGTATCGTCATCCAGTGGTAATCCCATACTGCTGCATTTCCTTTTCCAGTTCTTCAGTGCACTCTCCAAATAGATTTTAAATAGCGTTGGGGATATACAGCAGCCCTGTTTGAGACCCTTTGTGACCGGGAACCCTGTTGTTATACCATATTTGGTTTTCACACTACTTCTTGCGTCTTGGTATAAGGATTTTACGGCTTTAATTATTTCAGTGCTTACATTACTCTGTTGTAGTGTTTCCCACAATCTCATTAGGGGCACGCTGTCGTAGGATTTTTTTAAATCAACAAACAACACATGGACTTCCTGATCAAATGCGATTTTCTTTTCTAGGATTTGTGTCAGTGAGAAGAGATGGTCTATTGTGGATCTTCCTGCTCTAAAGCCTGCCTGTTCTTCAGCTTCTACGTCCGCGTATTCCGTTTCTATTCTATTTTTAAGTATTTTTCCGTATATTCTGCTAATAGATCCTGTAACCGTTATTCCTCTATAGTTATCGCAATTATTTTTGTCTCCTTTCTTATGAATTGTTGATATGTATGATATTTTCCATTCCTCAGGTACTTCTGATGTGTTAATGCATCTTTGGAATAAGTTCCTCAAAGCGCTAAATAGCTTTTCAGTTCCGTATTTTACTATCTCTCCTGGGATGTTTCCTGGTCCTGGAGCTCTACCATTTTTTAGCGTTTTACATACTTCTTTAACTTCTGATGTTGTTATCCTTATTGGAGATCCTCGTATAACTATATTTGGGTTTCCTTGTTGGGTACTTTTGAACTCTGGTCTATCTTCTGTTTGCATATTTGTAAAATATTGGTTCCATTTTTCTAGTGTTATTGGTGAGAAGATTTCTCTTTTCCGCTCTGTTCTCATATTTTTAAGAAGTCTCCAGCTTTCTGTGCTTTTCTTCCTCCTATGTAAGTGTTGAGTCTTGAGCAGGTCTTTTCCCATTGGCTGTTCTTTTTGTCACTAATCATTTTGCGTACTCTAGCTTGGGATTCTTTGTATTTTACTTTGTCGTTTGTGCCCTTTGAACTTAAGTATTTGTGATAGCTTTTCCGTTTTTCTTCAATTTCGTATTTAATTTCTTCATCTCACCAGTATAGTTTTTGCTGTGTTTCTCTTTTCTCTTGGTACCCTAATGCTTCCAGTGCGGCTGGTTATAGGCATTCCTTTATATACTTATATTCTTCTTCTATATTAACAAATCCCGTCCGTTGTATCTTTTAGTCCAGTCTACCCTTGTATAGATTTCTGATACTTTCATTTTGTAAGCTGTCTGTATTATATCTTATTGTTGTTTCACTTGTTGTATGCTGTGTACTTGTATCTTCCAGTTTGCTTTCCTGTGTTGTTCGTGAAGTTATCTTTCCTTTCACAAGGTAGTGGTCGCTGCCACATGAAGCCCCTCTTTGGACTCTTACACCTAGCAAGTTTAATCTAGATCTCTGACGTATTATCATATAGTCGATAATACTTTTTAAATCTCTCGTTGTTTGTCTCCACGTATATTTATGAATATCCCTATGCTGGTAGTGTCCGTTTAATATTGTAAGGTTGTTTTGTTCACATATCTCTATAATTCTTCTTCCGTTGTCGTTAGTAACTTCTTCGCCATATTTTCCTACCACTTTATCGTGTTCTTTCCTTCGTATTCTTCCATTTAGATCACCCAAAAGTAATACCTCTCTTGATGTTCTAATTTTGCGTATTTCCTCATTTAGTTGTTCAAAAAATGAATCCTTGTTATTAGCCAGATCGTCGTCGTTGACAGCGTATACCTCCAGTAAGGTTGTGTTATTACCTAGTATTTTGAGATTCATCTTTATGATTCTTTCACTAATCGGTTCCCAGGTGGTTATGAATTTCCTCAGTTTTCTGTGTATTAGTATGGATACGCCTTGTTTTGCTCTATCTTCTTTAGGCACTCCACTATAAAAGTGATCGTAATGCCCCCAACTTTCGGAGCCTTTTCCTTTCTTCTTTGTTTCCGTCAGTACTGCAATTTCGACTCGAAAATTTTCTAATTCATTTACAACTTCATTTACTTTCCTGGAGAGACCTTGTATGTTCCATGTACCACATATCGTTGTCCTTCTTCTTTGCTGTTTTCGTCTTCGTATATCCGTTTCGCAAATATATCTAAAAACAAAAGAGATATCGAAAAACTAATAGCACTACGTGAAAGAAGGGGAAATTTTACAAACAAGTGGTATATAGATTATTTTTTTTAGTTTTACGGTAATTAAAAAAAAATATCAAAAATAAAATCCCTTCAGTTGTACTGGGAATCATGCGTCCAACCTTATTTATGATTAAATTAACATTTCTGTATACCGTTAAATATTTTGAATTTGGCTATTAAGGGGTCTCTCGGGGTGTTGATTAACAGATTTGAAAAATTCAAAATGGCGGATCCAGTATAACGGCCAGAGAGTACGTAATTCATTTAATTTCTTCGAGTAATTTAGAATTTTTGTGTTTTCAGTAATTATTTTCTTCGTACCTGGATGATTTAATGAAATATAAATACTTTATACTTAAAGTTTAGACTTTTATTTTTCATTTCCCACCTTTAAATATTTTTTTTATTTTAATAAATTGTATGATTAATAATAAACAAAAAAATGCGTTTATCATGAACACTTTTTTAAGAGCAAAATTTTTTTAAAGTTTTTAATGATTTTCTAATATCAAGTACACCTTTAACTGTAACTTAAAAAAATAAAAAAAAAATTGTCCAACTTTTTTTGACCTTTTTTCACTGCTTTGAACGTAAAATTGCCGGCGGCGGACTAGAGCAGGCAAATTTTCATATTTTAAAACTCAATTTTTAATTAACACAGACAATGTGGGTATTTTTTAATTATTCTTATAGTGGAACTTTAGGTTTAATAATGATATATGCACAAGGATTTTTTTCAATTCTATATTTTATTAAATATTTGAACTTGAGTTTTACAAATGATAAAGTAACAAAAATCAAAACTATTAGTATCATTGGAAAGAGTCCGAGTTTTTAATAAAGTGTCACACTAATAAAAAAAAATGGAAAAAAAAACATCTATATAATATTTTTTTGTCAAATTTTTCGCTGTTTTACGTGGTGCTATTGGTTTTTCGACATCTTTTTTATTTTTCGAGATATTTAATTTTATTTTGGATTTTGTGGGCTTAGCGTACATGAAACTTTAACAAACTTTTATATCGTACTCTACGTCTAGAAAGTACCTGTGTGCCAAAATGCAGCCTGTTAACATTTAATGAGAGCTCAAAACCCCTGGCGACTGGCTGTTAGAATAATTCTTAATTTTGTTTAGTAAAATTATACTTATTTTAATTTTAGTAAATATAACATAATATAATAATTTTTAGAAATATCTTCAGATGGTAGGAGTCGTTTAATTTAACAAAGATTTGGAAGAAATCCTGTCTTGGGATAACAGTAACTAAGTAGAATTAAACGCTATGGAAACCTAGGCAGCAGTTTTTTCTATAAAGTTAACATTGCTGAACCTGACCTAGTTAAGTCGTCTTCTGGAGACCCAGAGCTCACCAGCAACCCTCATTTTTTGAAATATTGAGCAACGGTTCGCGACTTGAGTCTATTCTGCAAGGATTCTCATGGAGAGTGTTCAATGGATGTAGCCCACCTAATTCCTCCACGAGTAACGCATGCTAGGAATACACGTCGCGCTAGTACTTCACATCTGTGTCGAGTTCAGCCTGTGACTCACTTTTTTGTGAAAACTGTCTCCCAATCATCAATTTTTGGTTTACTCTCGAAGATGTGTTTTAGAATTCCATTGCAAGAGAATTTTTTTCTTCAAGAGGCTTAATATTCTTTTTTTTCTTTAAAGAAACGCCCTTTGCATACATCTTTTTTAATACACTATTTCCCTTACCAATGGAAGCAGGAAGAGTAACAGTATACAAATATTTTTAAAAAATAAATAAATACTGAACTTGACCTACTCGCCAAGTCAATATCTATCGTCATGGTGAGAAATATATATATATATATATATATTTATATATATATATATATATATATATATATATATATATATATATATATATATATATATATATATATATATATAAAATATATCTCCATATTAGGCAAGCAGAGTTGCTTTTAATAAATAGGTGGTGCTGCTTAAAATAAATAAAAAAAGGCATGTTTAGTAGTGTCTTTACAGTTAGAATCCATTCTCTACAACATAAGAGCGGCCTTTTAACACAGTTAAGTGTATATATATATATATATATATATATATATATATATATATATATATATATATATATATACATATATATATATATATATATATATATATATATATATATATATACATATATATATATACATATATATATATACATATATATATATATATATATATATATATATATATATATATATATATATATATATATATATATATATACACTTACCTGTGTTAAAAGGCCGCTCTTATGTTGTAGAGAATGGATTCTAACTGTAAAGATACTACTAAACATGCCTTTTTTATTTATTTTAGGCACCACCTACTTATTAAATGCAACTGTGCCTGCCTAATAGAGAAATATATAATGGTAGGTCCTATAAATTTTGTTAAAATAAGCCGAATTGTTCTTCCGGTAAACCAGGCAATAAGACAAAGAGATTCAGATAAAATAACAATAAATAAATCAATAAATTTATTTTTACATGTACACTTATTAGACTTTAATGCCGTATAATAGTAAAAAAATATTAAAATATGATGTAGAAATAAAAGATACTATATATACAATTAAACTACTCTTTGTGTCTTACTTAAGAAATGTTTTCGGATTCACAAAGTATTGTTAGCATGTAAAAACAAAATTCTTTCTTTAGTATTGATGAAAGAGCTCTTTTGCTTGGGCCGGTGGGATAAAGTCTTGGTAACAGGCTTCTAGAAAGGGCTCGCGGAGAAATCGTAAACTAGGAGAAAATCGGAATGACCAAGAAATTAGTCGCACAAATATATTAAAAACCTGTTAATAGAGATCATTGAAGCTAGAAGGGGAACTGGTGTGCGTCTGTTAAAAACAGCAGTAAAAACGTTAAATAAAAAAAACCGTTGTGTCACTTATAGATAGATCTCAGGCTTTTTAAATAACTTAACCTTATCGCCTTTATAACACGTGGCTAATGATATTTGGAAGGAACGCTATACCTGGCGTTGGCCCGCTTTTTATAGGAGAGTTTTCTAACCCAAAAGGACATAGCAAATTTTGATTTTGACTTGCAGGTCAACAGATTTAATGTAAAACACTATCGCTCGACACTCTTTATTGAAAACTGACTCGCACTGCCGCCGACCTGCCAAAAGCCGGTCGTGCTACTTCCAACAAAACATATTTACGAGGGTATATCGTATACCATCATTGAAAGTCAAGCAGACATAGGAAACTAGAGGAGACCTTTCGGGTAAGAAAATCTCATAAATATATATATATATATATATATATATATATATATATATATATATATATATATATATATATATATGACAGAACAAGGACTGCAGAAACATGTAGTTTCAGTTCTACATCGCATTTCTTTCGACATACCCTTTCTAATAAAATAATGAAAAATATCACATTTTTCAAATTCCTCCAAGAACCTTGATATTCTATATATGAAGCAAAAGCAAGTTTCCTAACTCACTATCCTAGCCTTTATATTTTGCGCAATTAATAGTTACAAGTCATGCAGAAGGAAAAATTCTCTTAGATTCTTCCACACTAAAAATAATATATACCCTACTAACCGCCTCCCCCTCCCGTGCAATTTTTTTGGTATGTGTCCATAAATAATTCAAAATAATGACTAAAGTAGACAATTTTCAGATTTCTCGACTCTGAGAACCCCGAAAAGGATGTATAATACGTTATATATGAAACAGTCCCTCTATTCCCCTCCTAAAAAAAATTTACGTAATGGTTTTTAAAAATGTACAAAATTTTGTCAAGAACCCCAAACAAATGTTAACGAAAAACTCGCATTTCAATGTATTCACTCGTCATATAAATCAAAATATTCACCCTTAAAGCGAAAATTACTGCTTTCATTTTTTTAAATATCACAACCGACCTTAATTTCCTCCTTCAGTTAAGGCAACTATGAAATATCCTCCAATTGCCTTGCGGCTAGTTTCCGTTGAAACTCTGATCAAACACGTCGCTGAGATTGGGATATGCATGAGCCAAACACAGGACATAGCTATTGCCTTAGGCGATAATCCAAATAGGTAAACAGAGAGAAAACCGGAACAAGGAAAAATAATAAGTCGGTGCATGTCTAAATTCAATGCTTCATGCATCTTCTATGAGCGTGGGTGAAATGGAATTGGTCGCTAAGGAAATATCTATTTTTTAACACATATACAGTAGAAAATATAATTTAGAAGTTCTGAAAGAGTTGATATTTGAGTTGTTATTACATATGTTCTCTGCATAAATTGCAGTTACATTGTTTTCTATTTTTAAATATGCCAGTGTTTTGGTTATAATCTTTAAATTATCAGTAATGTTTTCAACACGCGCCAGCTATAATTTGTTCTAATAATGGTGTCAAAACCGTTGTGTCTCTTGCATTTCAATCTCTTTTGTGGGCACAGCATATGCACAACAGGAAAATCCCTAAATCGCTACGAAGTCGGCACGTGTATGTATTACCGACTCGCTTTGATCTTGATTCTTCGCGGATTGTACTCGATGGAAAACACAATCTCAGGAAGCTGATTGAAGAGGGAGACCAGGTTTCTCTTACAAAATATTTCTTCAGGAGGATAATGTGAGGAGTGGCAAGCTGAGGCATATGCGAATATGAATTAATACCGCGACGTATATTCCTAGCATGCACCGCTCTGGAAGAATCATAAAGTAGATTCAATTCCTGGAATTTTCTTTAGTGGTGCGAGGTATTAAGGTTTTTGATTAGTTCCGAGTCCCTAATTAGGTGAATAGCTTCTGGATAAAATTTAACAAAGGATATTATATATCAGATTCCCATAGATGGGAGCGTTATTCCATTAATGGATAAATTTTAACTTTGTATAAGGTAAAAGAGTAAGAAACTACTACAGTTATCAATATTATAGCAGCACCTTTTTGCGCTCGATGCGCATTTTACTAATCATGTTAGTATCATCAGGGGCAATGATTGACTCCCAGCTATTGCTCCTGATGATGCTAACATGGTCCAAAGGTGCGTCGGGTGCAAAATTAAAGTGTTTGGTATAGTAGAGATAACTGTTGTGTTCTGTCATTGTTCCAAAGATTCCAAAATTCCAACGTAGTAAACAACGATATTAGGCAACTGGAGAAGAAAAATAATTAGCGATTATTTTAATATGCACTGTTTTTTTTAATGTGCAGAGCTCGTGCGCTGCAGAGAAATTCTTAAATCTGTTTCAAGAATAGCGCGTGGGTCTTGGATAGCTGGAAAATAACATTGATGGAAGAAGATCAAGCGAGCTATACCTAGTGAACACTTCCTAAAGAATTATTTCTTTTTTTTTTCTGGCAGCAATTCCGGTTACTATGGAAAAAAGAAAATTGTTAAAAATGTTTTTACTCGGCTCCTTTGCAACTTTTTTTGGTTTTACCTCATCTTAGCTCAACCACTCTACACTTTGCTACTTTGTGGAGTACTTGCTTATACTGAAAATACCATATCTTGTAAACTGTAACATCAGCTTTTGTCAAATTTATATACTTTTTTGATTGATTGTAACATGCCTTTGCAGTGTTCTACTCTGCCAAATTTTTTATTACTGAGCAGCGTCTGCCGCATCAACCGTGTTCAGATAACAGCCGGTCTGCAAAATCCTCAGACAAAATTTAATGTGTACTGTAAACTAATCGTGCAGAATACATCTGTCGGAAACAAGGATTTCAGTTACATTTTTTTCGTTACGAAATAGAGCTTACCATCTTCAAATTCTCGAGAAATATATATATATATATATATATATATATATATATATATATATATATATATATATAGAGTTTTTCACAGATGGTGAAATATAATACATTAATCCGTTCGTCTAACAATGAATTTGCACGACGTTTCCCCAAAATCTCATTTGGCATTTTCAAGTGCTCTTGCTGCCGCTGCTACTCGATACTGTGATCTTGCTGCTGCTGCCTCTCGAAGCTAACATCACAGTATTGAGAGGCAGCAGCAGCAAGAGCATTTGAAAATGCAAAATGAGATTTTGGTTTGGCGAAATGTTGTGCAAATCCACTGTGAGACGAACGGATTGGAATATAAATATATATATATATATATATATATATATATATATATATATATATATATATATATATATATATATGATTAGCATATTCCATCCATAGTCGGATGTAAGCCTCCCCAAGTTGTCTCCAATGAGTTTTGCTTTTTACATCCAGTCATGTCCTGCTAATCTTTTTATATCGCCCGTCCATCTTGTCTCTGGTCTACCTCTGCATCTTTTGTGTTGTCTAGGCCTTCATTCGACTATATGGCGTGTCCATCTGGTATCATTCATCCTTGCGACATACCCTGCCCAATTCCACCTTAATATACATATTCGTTGTATTACATCTGTCACTTTTGACCTTCTTCGTATACGATCTTGCAGTCTAATATTTAGCATTATCTTCTCCATTGCTCTTTGGGTTACCTGGAGTTCATTTATTATACTGTAGATTGTAACCTTCCGAACGCAGACCAAGCTAACGGGGCTCTTCTATCCAAGTGAGCCATTAAATTATTTTTTGATATTTTGATTTTTTGTCGTAAATACGAGGCTGGTTTGACAAGTCCGTGCAAAGTCCGAGAGATGGCACCACCGGTGCGTATCGAGGTCATGTTTAGTTAGTAGCATCTCTTGAATGAACGCACATCAAGTTTCAGCCATATTGGTCTATTTCTTTGTGTTTGGCATTCGTGTGAATCAAGGAAGTCGAGTGATTTTCAAGAAATGGACCCCCCCAAACACATAAGTAGTTTTTATTTTTGCACGGACTTTTCAAACCAGCCTCGTATATGAGTTTTTCTACCTTTCCTATTCTTTCACCTTCTATTAATAATTCTTTGCTGTTTTACTTTCGTTGTTCAAATATTTGGGTTTGTTGAAGTTTATTTCTCGAGACTTGTTATGTAATTCCATCAGCATTTTTTGTAATCCTTTTTTTGGGTTGGCGATCAGTTGTTTTTTTTTTTAAATAATTCTTAGAAGTATAGAGAATAAAAATCCGTAAAAAAATTGAATTTTTGAACATTCGATGTGTATGTTACCCCCTAAGTGTCAAACCCTCCAGGAGAAGGCATTGCAGGGTGAAATTTAAAACGAGTCTTAACAGAATCTGGATACATTATATAGGTGCGTAAATGTTTGCTAACGAAAGTCATATTAGTGGTCTCTATTAATATTAAATCTTTCATACTTTAAAAGATCTCGACTGATAGCTTTCCTTGTGACTTAGATATTACTGGAAGCATGGACTAGGTGAAGTTCTTACTTTCTAAAATTTAGCTTTTAATTCAAATGTGAATATCTTTATTTCTGTCTCGTTATTTATTTTTTGCACAAGATAAATAAAAGTAAATACCACTAAAAAGGCACAACCTAGTTGACTAGTTTACACTAGTTGTTTCTCAAAACAAATTTTATATAGCCCCACTAGGAATATATCGTAGTTTCCATCCTTTTTAAACTACATTATTAAAAAAAAAAACAGAAAGATATTTGGAGATTTCTCTCTAACAGATTAGTAATTATAAATGATAGAAATATGAATAAAGATAATCTAAACAAGCAGATAGCAAATGAATTAAGAAAAACCATAAACTTTTAGCTAAGGTTCATTGGTCTCTATGGACTAACTTTTGCTTTAAATGACATACTTCACTTTGAATTTAAAAAAAGCTGAGATGGTCTTAAATATGATACATTTTCAAATTACGAGTACCGTTGTTGGTTACGTTATCTCATTTACCTTAAATTTGCAATAAATACCTAATAATCCTAGTTCCTATAAGAAAATTTGCTATTGTCAATACCTTCCACCTTCAACTAAAAATTTTAAAATTCGGGCCTCTGTTTACGTACTTTTTTTAAAAGGCTTTTAAGCCCTAAATGCTGTTTGTGTCACACTATATTAAATTTATTAGTCTCCATTTAAGTGGCGTTAAACACAGAAGGTGGAAATTATCTAAACTACGCACAAGGAACTTACCCAGGCGCTGACTGCAATTCCAACCATCAACTTCTAGTTGCAGTTCTTCGTATGAAAATTAAAGATCCAGAAAAAAATATACGAATGAAGATATATCCTCTAGAAAAACAACAATTTACATAACTGGTAAATATGAACATACGAAACGTCTAAGAGAATGAAGAACCTGAAAATAATCAAGATATATGGAGAAGGAAAGAGTAAAAAAAGTATTAAAAAACCTCGGATGTCTAAAGTAAGCTTTGTATATCTAGGATTAATCATAAGTAGCTTGGAAGGACACGAGGATGAAAGAATAGAAGAATATCTTTAGCAAAAAGTGCTAAGATATGGAAAAGGCCGTATATAACCAAAAGAACAAAATTAAATCTCGTCCAGACTTTAGTTTTTCCAATATTTTCGTATGATGTAGAATCCTGGACGCTTACAGTAAAAAAACGTAAATTGGTTCCGTTGAAATGTAGTGTTATACGAGGATGCTGAGAATTTCCTGGACCGCTAGAAGAACCAATCAATTCATACTAAAAGAACTGTAAGATTATCATCACTGTGTCTAAAAGAATTTTTCAATATTTTGGACATGTAGCGAGAATACCAGGTGATAATGTAGATCGGCTTATAATGTTGGGAGAGGTGCAGGGTAAGAGAAGTAGAGGCCATTCGCAACAAGATTTTCAGATCTAATAAAACTAATTATAGATCAACATGTTTCAATATACTTGGCAAAACATCGAGAGAAATGGAGGGAAGCGGTGAACAGAACATCCATACAATAGAGATCATGACCCTCAAAATTGAGGAAACGAATAGAGAGAGAGAGACACACAGAAGGAGCTTTTAATCTGTAGTGGTGCATTTGGGAGCAAACTATCCGGATTTCTTATATCCCAGTGTGACACGAAAGTGATAACTTTTGTAATGTGTTTATAAAATTGCTGAATTTCTGCAGGCGGCAGATATAAAGTTAATATCATTTTAATATGAAACTTTAATTGCTACTTTTTAACAGCAATCTAGTTTTAACTTCTATTTTAAGCACAAGGCAGCCAAAATATCCAGCCGAAAAGAAAATTATAATTTTATGCAATGTCAACTTCAGATATTCTGTATAAATTCAGCTCTTTTCATTTACACATAATGACTTTTGCTGAGAGTTCTCTGTTGTGCTAAAATTAAATTGTTCACAACAAATTAATTCAGAATATATTTAATACATTTATCAAAGTTTATTATTACATATTTTAATCGTAACCTTTTCCTGAATGTTTAGTGGTCCTACCTGTCTATATGAGATTAAATATCGCCCTGATAGACCCCTGGTTGTAAGACCAATGCCCTTGTGTTATACGAGATTTTTTGGGGTTTCGTACAGAACAGTTATAAGATCACTTCGGTGTTCGTCCATTCGCCCGTCCGTCCGTCTGTCTGTCACACCCGATTTTTTCCGAAACAAAATTTTTTGTCGGGTCGTCGAGTGGGGTGTCAAATGAAAGCTTATAAAAATACGAGTTCAAAAATATTATTATCTCGAAAAGTACTGATCAAAAATTTTGAAAAAATTCTGGAATATTCTCCACAGACACTCTTGAACGAAAATTATCACGAGTGCATTACCTTTAATAATCTAACTGGTATATAAAAAAAAAAACAAAAATTTCAAGGTCATCAGTTTTCAATAAACATCGGAAAAAACTTTGTTGAAAACTTATTTGGGGTGTGTTTTGTGAAGTCACTGATAATTTTATACCTCCATAAAAAAAAATATTTTAAAAGTAATCAACATACGGAACATTAATTGCGCAAGTCCAACTTGCACTTGACCGGTTAATTTTTTTTACTTTATTTTACTAGTCTTTAATAATTATACTATTTTACACTACCTTACACAAATATATATTACGCATACCATTCGTTTTTCTTATACTCCTGATTAATTTACGAGGCTGGTTTGAAAAGTCCGTGCAAAAATAAAAACTACTTATGTGTTTGGGGTAAACCTTTTTTATTTTTCAGCATAGTCTCCTTTTAGGCTTATATACTTCGTCCAACGATGTTCTAGTTTGTTGATCCCTTCCGAATAATAGGATTTGTCCAAGTCTGCAAAATATCCATTAGTGTCTGCAATCACCTCCTCGTTTGAATAAAATCTTTGTCCCGCCAGCCATTTCTTCAAATTGGGGAACAAATAGTAGTCCGAGGGAGCCAAGTCTGGAGAATAGGGGGGATGTGAAACGAATTGGAATCCTATTTCCATTAATTTTGCGACCACAACTGCTGAGGTGTGTGCTGGTGCGTTGTCGTGATGGAAAAGGACTTTTTTGTGGGCCAATCGCGGGCGTTTTTCTTGCAGCTCGGTTTTCAAACGGTCCAATAACGATGAATAATATTCACCTGTAATAGTTTTACCCTTTTCTAGATAGTCGATGAGGATTATCCCTTGCGAATCCCAAAAGACAGTCGCCATAACCTTTCCGGCCGAAGGAACGGTCTTCGCCTTTTTTGGTGCAGATTCCCCCTTGGTAACCCATTATTTAGATTGTTGTTTGGTCTCAGGAGTATAGTAATATATCCATGTTTCATCCACAGTGACGTAACGACGCTTAAAGTCCTCCGGATTCTTCTGGAACAGCTGCAAACCATCCTTGCAACACTTCACACGATTCCGTTTTTGGTCAAGCGTGAGCAATCGCGGCACCCATCTTGCGGATAGCTTTCTCATGTCCAAATGTTTATGCAAAATATTATGTACCCGTTCAGTCGAGATGCCCACAGCACTAGCAATCTCACGCACCTTAACTCTTCTGCCATCCATCATCCATCACCATATCATGGATTTGATCAATGATTTCTGGAGTCGTAACCTCCACAGGCCGTCCAGAACGTTCAGCGTCACTTGTGCCCATATGGCCAGTCCGAAAATTTTGAAACCACTTATAAACTATTCTAATTGAAGGTGCAGAGTCACCATAATGTTTATCAAGCTTCTCTTTAGTCTCCTGAGGCGTTTTGCCTTTCATAAAGTAATGTTTAATCACCACGCGAAATTCTTTTTCGTCCATTTCTTGAAAATCACTCGACTTCCTTGATTCACACGAATGCCAAACACAAAGAAATAGACCAATATGGCTGAAACTTGGTGTGCGTTCATTCAAGAGATGCTACTAACTAAACATGACCTCGATACGCGCCGGTGGTGCCATGGGACTTTGCACGGACTTTTCAAACCAGCCTCGTAGCTTTTATATTGGTTCCGTGCAAAACTGCAAAGTCATTAGCCCAACAAAATATTAAAAAAAAGCATGCAGCATCAAAAAATTTTAGCTAAATCTGATTGTTAAGATTGTATGTGACTAACATTAAAAAAGATCATGTTATAAGAGTATTATTTTTAACCATATTTCCCCACAGAAATTGTAATATGTATTTTGAATAATTAACTTCGAAAATTCTTCCTTTTTGGTCATATTTACCAATGTCTTTAAGAAGATTACTTATTAATACTTATTTGTCGTAGTAAAAAATAAAATGAATGTACACCAACATGGGTTTTACCCAAATAGATCTATAGACTTTAATCTTCTTTTATATTCAGAATTGGTTACCATGAATGATAAGATCCGGGTCGACCGCATCTACACCGTCTTCAGCAAAACTTTTGATAAAATTGATCATTACTTGTTAGTAACAAGACTGGCAGGGGTGGGTGTGGGTAATGTGGACTTGCTCTGGTGCAAGTCTTGCTTCGTGGACAGGGAGCAGTTCTACATCAGATGGTTTTACTTGAACATTAGGTCTATCCTAGGAGAGTGATCGGGGATTACTGTTATTTGTTATTTATATGAATAGTATTAATTTATTTTTTCGTTATTCGTAATTCCATTTTTACACTGATGACCTTAAAATCTATGGAAGAATATCTAGTGACTGTGACTTTGATGATTTAGATCTACTGTCCGGAAAATTGTTGATTTGTGTATCTAAATAAGTATTTTTCAATCACATTCGCAGGTAATCATAATAAAATAATAAATAATTATAATATTTGTGGCCAAAGTCAGAAAAAAATGTCGTCACTAGATACCAATAACCAAGCGAATTCGATCAAATATTTTCATTCCCTCCTGTGCCACTAATTCTAGCGATGTGTGGGAAGCAAGCGTTGCATATGGCGTAAGCGATATAACTTAAATGTTCGGCTCACAAGACCAGAAATGACTTTAGATATGACTCCATATTTTGACAATCGGACACGTGTGTATCTTGTCTTACATCGTTTTATTATCTTCGTAATTCTATAGAAAGAGGAAGAATACGCATAACCTATTACTCCTTCTAAAGAAAACCATTTTACAATGACCGTTTTACCGGTACTAATACAGTCGGACACTTAAGAAGGTGTCGGGCATTGTGCAGTAATAACTATTCATATATATTCAATATTATTAGAGATCACCAATATGGTTTTCGTAAATATAGATCAACAGGAGGTCTTCTAACTTATGTAGCACATGTTTGGAACAACGCAATTGAACAGTTTGGAGAATCTCGAGCGGTTGCTCTTGACATATCTAAGGCATTCGACCGTGTTTGGCACGATGAACTGTTGGCTAAGCTACGCTCTTGTGGTATGTCTGAAAGGTTCTGTTTGTGGCTCTCATGTTTCCTCAGAGAGCGTTCTTTACGAGTGACGGTCGACGGATTTCTTTCTAATGCCTTCATTATCAACGCCGGTGTGCCCCAGGGCTCCATACTGTCTTTCTTATTTACATTAACGATCTGCTAGAAAAGACCGGGAATCCAATCTACAGCTTTGCAGATAACAGTACGCTTGTCTTGTCTTCATTCATATCGGCTGCTCAGGCAAATATCCGCAGATAGCAGGAAGTCGTTCAACTTAACAACCTGGAAGAAATTCTATCTTGTGGTGACAGTAACCAAGTGGAATTTAACGCTACAAAAATCCAGGCGCCAGTTTTTTCTAAAAAAGTTAACGTTGCTGAACCCGACTTAGTTATGTCGGGGCACTCCATTCCCCTAGCATCGTCGCTCAATTTGTTGGGCATTAGTTTGGGAGCAAATATATCCTGGCATGAACATGTTGCAGGCATAGCAAGGAGAGCTTCTCAAAAGTTGGGAATATTATTTCGAACCAGAATGCTTTATACTCCACAACAACTGTCAATTCTTTACAAAGCTCAAATTCGACCAACCATGGAATACTGCTCCCAACCATACACTGCATTTGTTGGATTCTATTCAGAGAAGAGCTGTCCGTCTGATTGGAGAGCCGGAACTGAACATCGAAGAACGGTTGGCGACTTGAGTCTGTTCTACAAGTATTTTCATGGAAAGTGTTCGAAGGATGTAGCCCGCTTAATTCCTCCCAAAGCGGTGCATGTTAGAAATACACGTCGCGCTGGTGCTTCACATCCGTTTTGTCCAGCGCTGTTTTCCACCGACTGCGATTTACAACGATTCTAGAACAGCGTGGTTCGCTTTTTCCGCACACATGCCGCTCCCGGAGCGGTTTAGGGACTTCCCTGCAGCACGTGTGCTAGACTCATAAAAAAAAACTATATTTATTTACAAGTTTTGTACAATATTCGACAGTAAACGATAAAACGTTAATGATTCAGTAGTTCGTCCAGTCCTCATCAGCATCGATGATCGCCTGGCCTCTTCGCGACATACTTTCGATGAAATTTTCCGCGAATTCCAAATTGCCCGAATTTGCGTGATAGCTGCTTCTCTGTGCACATCTTTATACTACCAAGCTTCTGCTTGATATATGACCACACTTTCTCGTTTGGGTTTGCATCGGGGAATTGAAATGGTCAATCTAGTGTAACGATACCGAATTCCCCTTTTATTATCCTCTTGAAAAATCCACTCTTCATTTTTATTGACAAACCACCGTTTGGCAGTCGGTGCTAATGCCTTCTTGGAATTCTGGAATATTTTTTTCAGCTTTCAAATTGTAGGTAAAGATTAAAAGTCTCCCATAATCTTTTTCCGAAAGAAATTCCCAAACATGAATTTCCACAAGGTGTTTCACGGTGCACTGAACCAGCGGTTAGTGGAAATTGATCAAGCTCGTGAGGTGACAACATAACCCCAAAATGAAGTTCTTTAGAAGAAATTACATTGCTCCAAACTCTATCTATGTTTTTCTTTGTTTACGCGAGTCGTTATCCTGAAGCATGTTGGATTTTTCGTATCTTGGCAGCATAGCTTTTAAGTAAACCTTAAAAAATTCGGTTTTTATTATCGTTGACTATAAGATATACACACAATACGGAAGTATTATATTAATAAATTAGAAACGATATTCTGGCTTCTATAGGACACTAATTAGGCTTTAATATTTATTAATTTTGGAACTGAATTTAATAGGAATGGCATACAGTTATCTACCTTTTTTTAGTTCCTACACTCCGATTCTCAGTCTAAATAATGCTAATACGATGTGCCTGTTATTTTGCGATAACGAGAATAAATGTCCATGTTATTAGTCACGATATTTGAATAACTTTTGCGTGAATTAGGCATTACACCCCTGGGAATTTCCATTTTTATATCTTGCTTTTACGTTGTTTGGTATTTGGTTAGGTATTTTATCAAACCTAAAATCATTTAATCATTTGACCACGTCAGGTTGTTACGCGCCTAGAAAATAGAACATTTTATTTTCGCAGTGGCGTTGATTCATAAAAAAAAACTATATAAAGATAAACGAGCAAAGTACAATCTATTTCAACACACTGTTAGAAATGTATTTAAAATTCCGGCAATAAACTTACATCCATGTTTATATAATTTTAAATTTAATGAAATTTATTTATTTCTTGACGATGATGAAAAAAGTTTACTTAAAAAAAATCAGTTTGAAGTTTACGTTTTTACGGTAAAATTAGATGTATGTATATACATACACTGGTGAGCAAAAAAATCGACTTAAACGATTTTACTTCATTTAACACCGATCCGTGAATTTAATTTTCAAACAGTGGTATTACTTTTTGGTATCATTAGAATACTGATTTTCTACTCTTTCCTATAATACTAAAAACATTTGGATTTTCAAAAAGTTTTACTGATTAAAATGGTTTTATTCAATGGAACCGTTTTTGCTCGCTCAGCAACGTACTCGTTATGCGCTATTTAATCCTAAAAAAACACATGCAACTGCATTTTTCTATTATTCCTTTACCAGAACTTGAACCATCAACATCTCTGCTATACCTTCTTACTAATAACGTTATCGGAAAATGGATACCCCCCCGAAAGAAGCAGCACAAGTCATTGCCCTATCGCAAGAAGCGCATAGCCAACGTGTAGTGGCTGCGCAACTGCATCTGAACCAGTCAGCTGCCTCCAGAGTCTACAGACATTACCAAGAGACTGGAACCTTCCCGGAGACCAGGATCAGGAAGAAGAGAGTGTACCTCTGAATGAGACTACCGCTTCATTGTCAACATAACTCTAAGAAATTGTCACTTGACCGGCGTTGAGGTCCAACAAGAGCTCCGACAAGTTCGTGGTCGGTCTGTTAGTCAACAGAAGGCTTAAAGAACTCCGAAAAGACCAGCTAACGGATCCAAATTGACAGCAGTTTATCGACAAGCGCGACTCAGATTTTCCCGAGAACATGTCGACTGTACCTTAGAGCAATGGCGCTTCGTTTTATTCTCCGACGAGTGCCGAATGTGCGTACATATCAATAAAGGAATCAGACGACTCTATAGGAGGCCTAGCGAGCGTTATGCGTGGTGCTGCATTACTAAAACGGTCGCCTATGAGGAGGTTCTGTCATGGTGTGGGGAGGCATCTCACTGGATGCGAAAACCGATTTGGTTTTCGTTACTGATAAGACTCGTAGCGGTGGATTAACTGCTCACCAGCACATCGAAGAGATCCGGCATGAACAAGTCGTTCCTTTGCTGGGTTTGTTGGCGATAGCTTTGTGCTAATGCACGACAATGCGAGGCTACGTGCTGCTGCTGCATCGGTGCAGCAATACCTCGCGGAAGAGAGAATACCCATTAGACCGGCCTGCGCGGAATCCTGACCTCGATCCAATCGAGCATATGACAGATGAGCTCAAAAGAAGGGTTCAAGCCAGAAATCCAGCCCCTGCATCGCTGAGGTACTAGCGGTAATACAAAATGTTGATTTTAGTTTTTATCTATAAATTTAATTGTTAAACTTAAAGTTTGTGTAGTTTTGCCTTTCTCTTGCCCCTGTTTTCAATTCTTGTCCTTGTTTCTCCTTTCAATCATTTCAATCAGAAGGAAGCATAAGGCATGCTATGAAATTTGGTATCATTAAAAAGAGAATAGGATGGGATTTCAAATGATACTAAAATCCTTAAAAATATATGAATACTAAATTATAGGATCCGGGTTAAACGAAGCCAAATAGTTTCAGTCGATTTTTTGCTCACTAGTTCGTAGACAAGGAAAATAGTACCTTCTTTCATTTTAGGTACTATTTTCCTTGTCTGTGTAGGTACATAATTTCGATCGTAATAGTAAGAAAAAACGGCCAAGTGCAAATCGTGCGTACGCAATTAGGATTCCGTAGGTTTTGAGATTAAAATTTTTTGTTACAGATATATTAAATAATCAATGACTTGACAAAACGCACTCCAAATGAGTTTTTAAAAATTAATATCTAGGATTCGGACACAAACTTGTTTCTGATGGCTAAAAAAACTTTCTATAACGTGACCTTCTATATCGTCTTCTTCTAAATCTCCCACAATAATTATTTTAGATCCTTGCTGTGCATGTCTGTTTATGTAGAATGGTCACAAGGTATAGGGAGGAAAAAATGTTTTCATCGTAATGCCGGCGGGATCCCCTAAAATTTGTCATTTGTCTAAATAATAAGATTTGGACAGTTTTAACTCAATTAGATAACGTTAACCCGTACCTCACTAAGATTAAAGCTGTAAAATTCGATTTTTTGCAAAAAATCGTGGTTTTCCCTCATAAAATGAAAACCATTCGTCCTAAAAACCTGACTCTTGTTTCATTTCATAGGAAATGTTGTTGTCTTAAAGTTTTACTCCTACCACTTTTTTGTTAAGACTTTTATATTTGAAAATATTCATCGTCCAAGACAGGAGATGATTCGACCTTCGATCTGTTTAGAAAACGAAAATGAAAAATGGCAACAAAGATACCTAACTTAAATACTTTTGACCATTTTTTCTATTCTCTGTATTATAAGCAATTATACAAATACGTTATTGTACAATATATAATAAGACATAAAATTGTCATTTGTTTTACTTTATAAATAATTTTACGAATTACAAGGTAGTGGATACCTACCTAATATTTAGTTCTATTCTTTAAAAGGTTTGTTTTTGTTTGAAAAAGCTATTGCTAAGGACTCTTTTATCAGAGAATTCTACCTGGAGTATCATAAACCACACCCCTTCTTTTTTGTTCCTTATCTGGGATGCCCGGGGAGAAGTCAGAGAGTTTTAGTTTACGTTTGCCTTTCAAGCAGTCAATATTTCAACAACGTTCATTTAGTGACTTAATCGGCCACATCAAATCAGTGAATTACCATCTAATTGTTAAGTTTATTTTATAATATGTGGCTAGTGAAACTAAACACCAGAGAAGCTGCAAGACTTACAATACAGAAAGCTAAGGTACCAACCAGACTCCTGAAAGAATGTGTTGCAAAATTAGAAAAACTATACGAAAAGTAAAGAAAACTGCAAAAAATGCTAAAAGATCTAAAAGCACAGCACAAAATAAAAAAGTAGAAGCTTTCAAGTCATTCAAGTCAGACATTTGTATCTTTATAATCAGTATTTATGTAAAAACGTGGTTCAACGCCCCAAACCCACTTTGGCCCCCAACCAAGACCTACGATTGTTAAAATCTTTTGTGAAATACAGACAAATTGATAATGAACTTGCAGACAAGGCACTGTCTAAAATGACAAATCATCTGTGGTATCTCAATTCGGAGCTCGTCGCATTTTCATTTTTTGATGAAACTGTAGAAAAAAATGTCAAAACCAGAATGGCTGCAAAATTAATTTCCGTTGAAGAAAAAAGTACGATGATAGGGATGTAAAAGCAAGGCTCAATCTCGAACAAGTGGATGATTTATTCAATAAAAAAAAATTGATTATTTTGTTTCTCATCAAATTCTAAATTTTTTCAAGAGATTTGAAACTGATCCCGATGAATGGTGTGACAATGCACACTACCTAAAAGCTGACAAAATAGTAAGTAGTTTTAAGGTTAACAACGACACAGCTGAAAAATTTAATTCAAGACTTCAATTCCTGTTTGACGAAAGATGAAGAACAACGGCAGTTTCTGTTACAAGTTGTATCTGAATGTAGGAAAATTTTTCCTGACTCTTCAAAGGCCACTTTATCTAAGCCACTAACACCTTGATCTGATAATAAATTGTAAATGTAAATAATAATAATAACGTCTTTCCTTTGTACTATATTGCTTCCTTTTTTATAACTAAACTTTAAATAATAAAATGCGTTTGAACATTATTTCTTCTCACTTTTATACCTTTCTGTTTTTCTTTTCTCCTAAATTCTCCATTTTCAATTCGGATTTTGCTCTATTTACTTTGAAAAACAGTTTAAACTAAACCCTATTTATGTACATATTTAAAAAATAAATAAAGTAAAATCTGGAGAGCCGATGCAATGGAATCTTGCAATGTTTTTAGACATTTTCATAAAAAATCATTTTCAAAAAAGTCGAAACTTCAACCTTGATGAGGCACGGGTTAACGTTATCCAATTGAGCTGAAACTTTACCAGTCTCATTTCTTCGTCAATTGGCATTAGGATAGTCCCCCAAAAAAATTCGAACATTGATTTTTTGTGACCACCCTAGTGTTTACACTTTTACCTATACAGTGAATAACATTTTTTATTGAACAGGATGGGGACTTGTATATAAGTAGGAATCATATATCAAGAAATTTAAAGGTTAGTTTTATATACCAGATAACTTATCAAAGGTAATGCACTCGTGATAATTTTCATTCAATCTACACATTATGGAGATTATTCCAGAATTTTCATTCTTCAGGCTTTCATTTAGCACCCTTCTTGATGACCTTGACCTTTTTTCACTGCTGATTTTACAGTGATTCCTTAAGTGTTCAGTTTTCCTATATGGGTACGGAATATCATAAATGAGTACGTTATTTACCCAATATTTCCCTTGCACATAAAAATTTTAAAATAAATCCGAAATTTGGTTATCTCAGATTAAAGAATAATCATAACTATCCAATATTTAACAGGAAGAAATGATACATTAAGGTAAGACATCAATCACAAAATATATATATGGAAAAATTTAAACTACTAATCTAAGGGGGTAACCCCTTTCACCGTTTAACGCTTTTTTTTTTATTGACCACAAATAAATTAAAAGAGAAAGAAAACCCTTTATATGTTTGACCGTAATTAATTGAAAATAATGGAAAAGAATAACACAATTTTAAGCTTCCCAGACTCTCAAGAACTAAGAAAAGGTCTTATTATACCTTATATGCGAAGCAACCTCTCTAACTTGTCCTCATTAACCTCTTACGAGGCTGGTTTGAAAAGTCCGCGCAAAGTCCGAGAGATGGCACCACCGGCGCGTATCGAGGTCATGTTTAGTTAGTAGCATCTCTTGAATGAACGCACACCAAGTTTCAGCCATATTGGTCTATTTCTTTGTGTTTGGCATTCGTGTGAATCAAGGAAGTCGAGTGATTTTCAAGAAATGGACGAAAAAGAATTTCGTGTGGTGATTAAACATTACTTTATGAAAGGCAAAACGCTTCAGGAGACTAAAGAGAAGCTTGATAAACATTATGGTGACTCTGCATCTTCGATTAGAACAGTTTATAAGTGGTTTCAAAATTTTCGGACTGGCCATATGGGCACAAGTGACGCTGAACGTTCTGGACGGCCTGTGGAGGTTACGACTCCAGAAATCATTGATCAAATCCATGATATGGTGATGGATGACAGAAGAGTTAAGGTGCGTGAGATTGCTAGTGTTGTGGGCATCTCGACTGAACGGGTACATAATATTTTGCATAAACATTTGGACATGAGAAAGCTATCCTCAAGATGGGTGCAGCGGTTGCTCACGCTTGACCAAAAACGGAATCGTGTGAAGTGTTGCAAGGATGGTTTGCAGCTGTTCCAGAAGAATCCGGAGGACTTTAAGCGTCGTTTCGTCACTGTGGATGAAACATGGATACATTACTATACTCCTGAGACCAAACAACAATCTAAACAATGGGTTACCAAGGGGGAATCTGCACCAAAAAAGGCGAAGACCGTTCCTTCGGGCGGAAAGGTTATGGCGACTGTCTTTTGGGATTCGCAAGGGATAATCCTCATCGACTATCTGGAAAAGGGTAAAACTATTACAGGTGAATATTATTCATCGTTATTGGACCGTTTGAAAACCGAGCTGCAAGAAAAACGCCCGCGATTGGCCCACAAGAAAGTCCTTTTCCATCACGACAACGCACCAGCACACACCTCAGCAGTTGTGGTCGCAAAATTAATGGAAATAGGATTCGCATCCCCCCTATTCTCCAGACTTGGCTCCCTCGGACTACTATTTGTTCCCTAATTTGCAGAAATGGCTGGCGGGACAAAGATTTTATTCAAACGAGGAGGTGATTGCAGACACTAATGGATATTTTGCAGACTTGAACAAATCCTATTATTCGGAAGGGATCAACAAACTAGAACATCGTTGGACGAAGTGTATAAGCCTAAAAGGAGACTATGTCGAAAAATAAAAAAGGTTTACCCCAAACACATAAGTAGTTTTTATTTTTGCACGGACTTTTCAAACCAGCCTCGTATATAAAAACCCAACATATAGACAATAAATAAAAAATAAATATCATATAAATGAAAAAATAACTCAATTTACAGGTTTTTAGACCCCGGAAACGCCGACAAGGATCTGTAATCATCCACACAACTCATCTTGCACTTACTTTCACCTCTTTATGTTAAACTACAAATAATTAGGCTTAAAATTTGTTCATTTACTTAACCAAAAGTTAAGATAATTTCTTATAGTAATATTGAAAATTTGTAAAATCTGTTAACCCTTAAGCGATATCTATCTTACAAAAACTCTAAGTGCTCACCCTACCTCAAATATGTGTACTACAAATTGGTATTTCATGTCGTTCTAGAGTTAGATATCCGAGCAACCGACGGAAACGGGAAACTATATTATTCGTGATCTAAGGTCAAAAAATGCAAAAATCTAGGTCGGTTATAATTTTTACCATTACCATGCTTCCCTTAGCAAAGAAAGTAAAAACATAAGTATTGTATTTTACAGCCAGTTAATCTCCATTATCTGGATTATTAGTGTTCCGTACGGATCACTAAGATCATTTCAGTGTCTGTCCGTCTGTCTGTCACACCCGATATTCACCAAAACTATTTAGCTTAGAAAGTTAGCACTAATATAAGAATTGATGGCTTCATCAGAGCCGTGTAGTTTTGAAAGTTAAATTTTGATTTAAAGGGTTAGTTTTGGAGGGGGGGGGGGTAAAATCGGAAGTGAAAAAAATTTTTTTACGAGATCATCGACTAGGGACTCAAATAAAAGCTTGTGAAAACACGGGTTCAAAAATATACGTGTATATAATATAATACTTGCGCACACTTTTCTTTCTATTATTTTTAAAAATTTGCCAAAAATCGCTGCCCCCCCTTATCTCGAAAAGTACTAATCAAAAAATTTTGAAAAAAATTCTGAAATATTCTCTACAGGGTGTAGATCGAACGAAAATTATCACGAGTGCTTTACCTTTAATACTTAATCTGGTATGTAAAAAAAAAAACTTTTGACGTCATCAGTTTTTAACAAAGATCAGAAACAAACTTTGCTGAAAACTCATTTGGGGCGTGTTTCGTGAAGTATTTCATCATTTTATACCTCCGTAACAAAAATTTTTATTTCAAAGGCTATCAACGTACGGAACACTAATTGCGCAAGCCCGACTTTCACTTGGCCGGTTATTATTATTTTCTATTACTCGAGATGAAATGCGATATTGGTTAAGATATAAATGAGTTTAGTTTTATGAAACAAACTGTTTATTACAATATTATGTCAGTAGATTTTATTTTGAGTTACGACTGATTTTTATAATGGTAATGCCAGTAATCGAATAAATATTTTAACACTTAGGCAGTAAGAAAAATTGACTCAATATTGAATATCCGAAAATGTCTTCGTTTAAAGTACTGATTAGACAAATTTCATTAACCTTGATTATTTTAAGCAAGATTATTTGAGGTTTTGTACAACGTTTTACAACATATAAAGACCTAAAAGAAATAGTCTGTCTTGGGTAACAGTAGAATTTCACGGTAAAAAGCACGCACCAGTTTTTTTAAAAGTTGTCTACCGGATTCAACATAATTATTGTAATGATTCTCAATCGCGCCAGGTTCGTTAGTTGATTTGCTAAGCGTTAACTGTGGAGAATAATTATATCTTGGCATGTTTATCTTGAAAGTATAGCTAAGAGAATTCCAAAAACGTTTTTTGTACTAGAATGTTATGTAGTTTTCTACTTTTTTTGGAAATAAACTCCCCCTTAAGAAAAAACCAAATAGCATTAAAATAGTTCGGCAACGTATATAAAAACCCAACATATAGACAGATCTATATTTTAACAATAAATAAAAATTAATAATTTAGGGATACACTTAAGGGATTACACCACCTTGAGATTTTCAAAAAAACCGAATTTTTTTTTTGGCTAGATAAATTGTTTATACTTCTAAGAATATTTTAAACATTTAATTTCAAAATTCAAATTATTTCCGAAGTTATAGCAATTAGAAGTGAGCGCGGCAGAGAGTCGGCCCGAAACTCAGGTAACGATCGGACAGGCACGAGCGGTCAAAGCCTTGACAAAGGGTATTGTTCTTTTAGTCAGTCCTTTATAACAATAATTCCTTTGGGGAATTTTGGAAGCTAAAAGTAACTCAGGTACACAAAGTTGGAACTAGTTTAGACTCGCTGAACATTTAACGTCACAGAATCAGTTTGCTTTGTGCCGCAGTAGTGTACATATCGTATAACAACAATTATATTTTTTTATTATTTTTTAATAGAAAACTATTATTGAAATGTCGAAACAAGTATATGTCGATAAAAAAAGGTAGCCGACAAGCAGTTGGACTTCCTTGTCGGAGCAGGAAGAAAGGACATCACCCTCTGGAACTTTGAATTCTTATAAACGTAAAAATTCTATTCCTGTAGTTGTCCAAAAGTAATTGAAACGGTATACGACAGATTAACTGATATCGATTCGTTAGAACTCTGTTTAGATGGATACACTCAGAATAACAACGAAAGTCTAAACGCTGTTATTTGGTCAATGGCTCCAAAAGTGCATTACAGTGGCACAAGAATTGTTTAGATTGCATCTTAGATTGCAGCTGGTATATTTAATGATGCTACTAGCGTATTAGAAATGATGCAATTATTAAACGTTGTAATTGACCCAAGCGCGCCGCGATTTACCGAGAACTTGGATTCTCAACGAATATCTATAGTCAACGTGAGAGTCCAACAAGAGACTAAAGAGGCCAGGAAATTAAAAAGAACTGCTCAAAAAGAGTCGAAGGATATCGCGGCAACAATGGAAGACCGCATGTATGGTCCAGGAATCGCAGATTGGAGGTAATTTAAAAAAATATTTGGTTTTAAGACGCTGACGCCGCGCCGTACTGTTTTTTCTTTTGCGTTTTTTTTTCGAAATTACTTTTTTCAAACTGGTTTACAGGATATCTTAAGATTGACTTAACCGATTTTGATAAAATTTACAACACATATTCTTTATAATATTATCTAAGATGTAGTGTAGGATTTTTTGATTGATAAGTTATAAATTTTTTAAGTTCAAAATTTTGATAATTTTTTTTTTCAAACAGCTGTCATTTCTACAAAAAAAAAATTTAAAAAATATTTTCCTATGCTATAGCTTAGCTTTACTTTTCTGAATAAAAAAAAAATATTTTTTATTTTTCAGACGATGCCTAACAGAGAAAATAAGTACACCACCAGCAAGGATTTTCAAAAGAGGGTCCTACTTGATGGCTCATATCTCGGTCATTTTTTATTTTTTTTTATTCGTTATTATTTCAAATTATTCATAAAACTACTATGTATATGTGTAAAAAAAAAATTATTTTATATATTTAATAGCTGCGTCAAATTTTTTTTTTATTTTCATACCTATTTTTCCGAGCGCCAAGGTGATGTAACCCCTTAACTAATAGCAATGTACTATGTAATAACTGCTGTGGCAGCAGTACCGCAGTTTCTAAAGAGTTAACGTCAAATACAAGTTTATGTTTAGTCACTTCAGCAACGTTAACGGTTATTACGCCATTCTCGCCGGTACTGATGGGGTTTGGAAAAAGGTAAATAATCCCCATTCAGACGGGAAGGTGAACGAAAAAAAAAAAGATGAAACAAAACTTATTTGAAGGAATTAGAGTTACAATACAAAATAAAACAACTACGATTCTTCCACAATTGTTCAACAACTGACGAGCCTTGATACGTCTGGCTGATATCTCACTTAGGAATAATTTATTTTTTTAATTTGTTAATTTTAGAAAACAACTGGTTGCAGTGACAGAAATTAACCTCAGTTATTTAAATTCTTTTGATATTTCGCCTATACTAACATTTTATTACAATATACGCGCTGCAGGGACATTCGTAGTTTATTATTCTGCCAAGGTATAATTAATTTACTAAGTTTTAATAACTTTGCCCGCCTCGGTAGTGCGTTTGGTCAAAAGCCTACCAAGTGACCTGAAGGACGCTGCCTGGTTGGAATTCGGGGCTAGTGGCTGGGTGTTGTGAAGTCCTAGATTTTAAATCATATATACAAGCTGGTAGCAAATATACTAAGTTCATGAAGTCGATAAAAAAAAGACATAATTAGTTACCTGAATTTTTGGCCATTGTAATATAATTGTATATGAGTATACATATAGTTAACGTTGCTGAACCCGACAAAGTTATGTCGGGGCACTCCATTCCTCTAGCATCGTCGCTCAATTTGTTGGGCGTTAATTTGGGAGCAAATATGTCCTGGCATGAACATGTTGCAGGCATAGCAAGGAGGGCTTCTCAAAAATTAGGAATATTATTTCGAACCAGAAAGCTTTACACTCCACAACAACTGTTAATTCTTCCAACTTCCAATTCGACCAACTATGGAATACTGCTCCCATGTTTGGGGCTCCGCTCCCAAACATACACTGCATTTGTTAGATTCTGTTCAGAGGAGAGCTATTCGTCTAATTGGAGACTCGGAACTGACCGGCGGCCTTAATTTGCTGGAAGATCGAAGAACGGTTGGCGACTTGAGCCTATTCTACAAGTATTTTCACGGAAAGTGTTCGAAGAATGTGGCCCGCTTAATTGCTCCCAGAGCGGTGAATGTTAGAAGTACGCGTCATGCTAATACTTCACATCCGTATGAGGTTCAGCTTGTTACTCCTGTTACAACGCTTTTCAAACAATCTTTTATATGGAGAACATCATCCCTTTGGAATAATTTGCCCAGGACTGTGTTTCCCCAACGAGTACAATTTACAGCGATTCAAGCACGACGTGAATCGCTTTTTCCGCACACATGTCGCTTCTGCAGCACGTGAGCTAGACCCATAAAAAAAATACATATTCTGGTGTTTTGTGTAAATGTAAATCTTATAGCGAATACTACTATAAATTTTTCTTAATCCTCTTTCCGATTTTATGTTTGTCCCGCCCCTGGAAAACGGACAACCCAATGTGTTAATCTAACCTGAATAAAATTGACGCTACGCGAAAGTAAAACTTTTTATCAACACGCATTCATCTTTCCGCGCCTGGATCCGGCTAAAATTGCTTTTTGATGATTTTTAACGCAAATCATAAATCCATTTGTGTGGCTAGTTGATGTTTTTTCAGCCTTATTAAGAGCTTATGAATCTGTTTTTTGCGTGTATGGGACTAATTTCGGGAATAACCTTGGCATTATGTATGCTAAGTTTATAGTTTGGGATTGGTCATTTTCTTCTTTGGCTTCCGATATAGATGACGTTTAAAATTGATGTTTTATTTCGTGAAAGGGTGTCGTCGTAAAAATGATCCAATGAACTAGCAACAATTTTTACAATTATAAAACATCATTTGTCATGTTCGGTTTCCTTACTGCTCAAAATCTGAAATGAACAAGATTCCTCAAAGAAGCTTTCTTTTTGAAGGGAAAAGGGGAAAGCCTCACCCTATTGGATTTATCCACTAAATATCCCGTTATCCGCCCTTATCTCTATTTTGCAGCTTTTCCTGTAATCAGCCTTTGACAGTTACCCATAAATAGCAAAGTTTCTCCCCAGTTTTTCTATTGATTGATGTTTTTATTCTCAGTTATCATGCACTATCTAAAATAAGTTTACTCTTAGTGCAGAAAAAAATCTCTGTTAGGCCAAATGCCGATCGATAAGAACATAGGTTTCAAATCGTTTTCTTAACAGCTCTTCCCTTATTAGAGCATTGAAAATATATGATAAATTACGTTTTGGAAGACCTCTGCGCATAGAAAAATATGTTCTTGTGTATGAGTATAATGATTATACTTGAAAAAGAAATTCAGTGGTAACTCCTAATTCTAGATATAAAATAATACACCATAAACTTTATCCATGTACTAATGGTATCTTTTTCCTATCTTATTTTTACAGCCTATCTTAAAATATAATTCTAACAATCATCTGTAAATGGTTAATTTGTGCACTGGTAAAGAGCGCTTCGGATGCGACAAGAGTTCTTGAATTTTGGCTCGAATTTAGAACGGGAAAAGAGTAACCGCAAAAAAGTAACTTGGAGACAAAAAATCAAACTTAACGTAAAAGGTCTTAAATTAAAGCTAATTAAAAACCTAGGACATATTTTTAAATTTTTTAATTAGGGGTAACTACCCCTATTTTGGGGGTTAAAACTGTGAAAATAAAAAAGATTTGTCCCCAGTTATTTTTTAGGTTAAAATAGCACCAACATGAATTTCAACCCCCTTTTAGGGGGAGGTTATTGCTTAACGATAAGTTTGGAAGACCACCGCCATATTCTCAGTATTTTGGGTATTTCTTTGTATTTTTTCCTGGTCTTGGGAGTCATGATTGTGAGTATGGCAAGAGCCCATAATAATGGCGACTCCCTTTTAGAGGGTAGTTTTAAATTGACTATACGGTATTGGGTAGAGAATATGTAAATAATTTAAGTAACCTATTTTCCTGAATTACACATCATAAGTACTCTTTTTATTTTCTGTTAAAAACGTATTTATTTTTACCTTTTTAACCCTCAAAATAGGTGGTTGTTACCCCTAAATAAAAAAATGGAAAAATATGTCCTTGTAAATTGTTAATTAGCATAAATTTAAGATATTTCACGTTAAGTTTGCTTTTGTTTATTTTTTTTTGTCTCAAAGTTATGGAGATTGCAAAAACGGGCGAATTTTGCGGTCATTCTTTCAATTCGCTTTTCTGAACAGTCACTCTCTTCTTATCAAATTAACACAATTCAATTGATAAATATGTTGTCTATGAACATAGAAAATATAGAAAGAAGCAAATTCAATTATTCTCTTATCTTACATAATCTATATAGGTATTTTTTCCTGCTTACTATATTATATATCTACATACAAACACACACACGCATACACACACAAATATATATATATATATATATATATATATATATATATATATATATATATATATATATATATATATATATACATATATATTACGGAAGTATTCCTCGGAGTTTACATTTATTTGTACGTATTTAAAACGCCTCAGACCGTTGAAAATCCCGCGGATTGTGAAATACGCACTGTAATTCATTCAGTGAAAAACGGATGGGTGGAATGGTAAGAAATCAATCGTTTAGCCAGTGCTTTGACTTTGCTGGAGAGGTATACTGTAGAAGGTGGGAAGTTTTTAGGCCAAATTGTCACTGGTGACAAAACCTGGGTTGCTCACTTTTCAACGAAATCAAAATAACAGTTCTAGGAATGGAGCCATTCAACTTCACTCAGAATTCCAAACTCAGAATTTCATTACGAAATCTTGGAGTTTACTCTTGAAAATGTCAAAAAATTATTGACGAAATATTGAGTATTAAGCAAGAAAAATGAGTTTATATATATATATATATATATATATATATATATATATATAAATATATATAAATATATATAAATATATATAAATATATATATATATATATATATATATATATATATATATATATATATATATATATATTATATATATATTATATATATGTATATATATATATATATATATATATATATATAAATATATATATATATAATATATATATATATATATATATATATATATATATATATATATATATATGTATATATATATATATATATATATATATATATATATATATATATATATATATATATATATATATATATGAACTATTAGCTCAGTAAGCTATCAGCGGCAGCAACAGCAAGATCCCAGTATCGAGAGTAGCAGCAGCACCAGGAAAATGCCACATGAGATTTTAGTGAAACGTCGTGCAAATTCATTGTTAGACGAACGGAGTACAATTTACAGCGATTCAAGAACAACATGAATCGCTTTTTCCGCAGACATGCCGCTCCTGGAGCGCTTTAGGGACTTCCTTGCAGCACGTGTGCTAGCCCCATAAAAAAAAAACCATCCGTGAAAACTTCTATTGTAACATATATATATATATATATATATATATATATATATATATATATATATATATATATATATATATATGTATATATATATATATATATATTTCTAGCATGATTTAGTTGTTGGTCTTTTTCGTATTCTCGAACTTTCATATACTTTCTGACTTTATATTCCTAAAAATGAACATATTTCTAAACTTATAAAGCTAAATAAGTTCCTTTCAAAAGAACACTTTTGTAAAGACTCTGGAAAAGAGAACGTTTATTTCAAACGGATTGTAATTATATAAACACTTTAACTTCTAAATTGTGTCAGAAGACAAGATCTATATTATGGCCCATTGTTCAAAAGGAAAATAAAAATTAGCTGATTTAAATCATTATTTTAATCGTAATGAAAGTCAGTTATGTTCATGACAATAATAGGTTCCCAAGATCAAATTTCGTGTATTTTTCTTTATGCGTCCAAAACTAAAGATATGTTATGTATGATTTATAACTTTTACGTTTTGTCGCACTCAGTAAGAAAGTAAACATAAACGCTGGAATAAGACAATGCGATTCACTTAGTTCCTTTATCTTCAAAATGGGCAACACATACTTCCACACAATCTGCTACGTCGATGACGTAGTCTTCATCTTCGATTCTGAGGACTATCTTCAGAAAATCTTTCATGCCTTCAATTTGGAAGCAAGAAAACTAAACATAATTATTAACATAACCAAGACAAAATGTATAGTAGCTTCAAAAGAAGTATTAAGATGCAAGCTGGAGATCCAAGGAAGTATTATTGAACAGGTTAATAATTTGAAATACCTGGCAACAATGATAACAAGTTACGGATACTTAAACAGGGAAGTAAAACAACAGTCTATGAAGGCATCACTAATAGCCGGTTGCTTGACGGATATAGTCTGGAAAAAGGAAATACCTCACAGTGGAAGGCAAAATGAGAATATACATGATAACAGTGAGATCGATCTTTACATATGCTGTAGAAACAGGAGCTTGCACATGTAAAACAGCACAAAATCCACACAAAGATCTACAAAAACTAAGTAAGATCCAAGAAATATCCAAATGGACCAGAACTAGAAGAAAACAATGGAATAAACAGGTAGGTCGAATGAACGACAATAATTAATTACAGAAAGAAATCTCTCTTCCCAACCGCGAAAAATTCTTTACTGTTAAAACAAAATACACTGCAACTTTTAGTGTTTTATCTTGGATATTTCATTTTTTGAAAATCCAAACAAAACAATAATATTTTTCATTGAATGCGGAAATTATCGCTTTATCTTATACGACTACAGTTGCTTTTCTCAAGTGTATTCTTATCAAATCGCTCTTATATTGATGACTTCCAATTATATTTGTCGTTCGGCCCCCAAGAGTGGTCACCTGCTGTGTCTGCTACTAATCTTGATTACATAGTTTGGTTATGCGTTAAAATCAAATCCTTTTGGTATAATTTGTAGCAGAAGTGACAGACAAAATTTTATTTACATCAATATCTCCCTTTTAAAGGTAAATAATACAAACATAACTTTTACTAATGCCGTTAAAGATCTTGGGCCATATTTAAGTTACTAGTCACTAGAACACTTTCACTATCAATGCCGGTGTGCCCTAAGGCTCCATACTATCTTTTACTCTCTTTCTCATTTACATTAACGATCTGCTGAAAAAGACCGGGAATCCAATCTGCAGCTTTGCAGATGATAGTACGCTTATCTCTTCATTCACTTTGAACGCTCGGACATCGGCTACTCAGGCAAATATCCGCAGACAGCAGGAGGTCGTTCAACTTACCAAAGTCCTGGAAGAAATTCTATCTTGGGGTGACAGTAACCAAGTGGAATTTAACGCTACAAAAACCCAGGCGGCAGTTTTTTCTAAAAAAGTTACCGTTGCTGAACCCGACATAGTTATGTCGGGGTACTCCATTCCCCTAGCATCGTCATTCAATTTGTTGGGCTTTAATTTGGGAGCAAATATGTCCTGGCATGAACATGTTGCAGGCATAGCAAGGAGAGCCTCTCAAAAGTTGGAAATATTATTTCGAACCAGAAAGCTTTACACCCCACAACTGTTAATTTTTTACAAATCTCAAATTCGACCAACTATGGAATACTGCTCCCATGTTTGGGGCTCTGCTCCTATGTTTGGGGCTCCGCTCCCAAACATACATTGCATTTGTTGGATTCTGTTCATAGAAGAGCTGTTCGTCTGGTTGGAGATCCGGAACTGACCGGCGGCCTTGATTCGCTGGAACATCGAAGAACGGTTGGCGACTTAAGTCTGTTCTACAACTATTTTCATGAAAAGTGTTCGAGGGATGTAGCCCGCTTAATTCCTCCCAGAGCGGTGCATATTAGAAATACACGTCGCGCTAATACTTCACATCTGTATGAGGTGCAGTTTTCAAAGGTTTTCGCGTACAACACTTTTCAAGCAGTCTTTTATATGGAGAACATCATCCCTTTGGAATAATTTGCCCAGGGCTGTGTTTCCCATCGAGTACAATTTACAGCGATTCAAGAACAACGTGAATCGCTTTTTCCGCACACTTGCCGCTCCTGAAGCGCTTTAGGGACTTCCCTGCAGCACGTGTGCTAGACCCATAAAAAAAAAGTTAACGGTTTCAAATTACATGGTAAGATCTTTAAAAAATAAGAAATATTGAAATTAGAATTTTGAAACTTAAGATTTCAAGACAGGCCCCTTAATATTGCACCATGGTACAGTTTAGTACTCTCATACCTTAATTACTTTAATACGTTCCTTGACCTGTGTGTCACTATCTCGGCTGCTAGGTGGAGCTAGAAACCTTAACACTACTACTGTTGTTGTTATTGTAGTCTTCTTCTATTCAAAGTGTTAGGTATTTCGCTTAGTCGGGGAAATATCCAAAATAGCACAGATTAAAGTCTTTGTTGTGTCTAATAATTGTTGATTTAGGAAGTTTTCCGTATGTATTTCTTAATTTTAGACAAAAATAAAATATTACACCATCAACTTTATCCACGCACTGAATTCGTCCTTTCCTGCCTTATCTTTACAGCTCGTCTTGAAATATAACCCTGATAATCATCCTCAAAACTTTGTCCCGAGGTTTTATTGATTGATGTTCTTCTCAGTTATCACACGCTATCTAAAATAAGTTTACTTCGGATGCCACAAAAAGTCGCCAGTTTCAGCCTGAATTTCGACCAGGGAAGTTTCAATTCGCTTCCTCGAATAACAACTATCCTCTCATCAGATTACTGTAATTTAGGTGACAAATTGTTTCATGGATGGGATTCTGTAATAACAGAGCAGGACAGAAACTATGAGACAGTTTTGAATAAATAGGCAATTTGAAGTCCAGCCGACCGCCCTTCTATTTACTATAAAGCATGGTTATCTGGTGACAGTTAACAAGTTTGTGAAATAAATATCTACAAACCGACCTAGTCTGATTTCAGATATCCAAACGTGTCCAAGAAATAACTATGGAAATTGCATCGTTGGTTAAATTTTACTAAACCTGTTGGAACTTGAGAATAATAATAATAGCTAATAGAAAGAAATAGGAATCGTTTCTATTGGGTAATAGCAATTTAGTCAAATATAGTATTATTATCTTTAAATGAGAATGTCAATCGCACAAAAAAACTATTTTTATGGCATCTTCGAGGCATGCTATCGACAAGATTTCCTGCATACTCTGCAAATTTTTCGAATCTCGCGAGACTACTGAGCTTTCTCTTGACAAGGGACCAAACATGTTCAATAGAGTTTGCGTCCGGCGATTACAAGGGCCACTCTAGTATTTTATCGTGGGCCAAGCGAGCCACGTCGTGACGTGATTTTTGCCCAGCAAAAGTTTCTTCAACGTACTTCGGAATTTGGCATCATGAGCACGAAGATGTTGTCAAATGGGATACATTCAAAACCGATTTTCTTAATTTTGCCGCTCCTTGATGCAGCGTCAAAGTCGGGTCTCGTGAAAAGAAAGACACGATTCGTTTTTTTTCGACTTGCGGAATGACTTTGCCACGTTTTGGCAAGTCGTCGAGGTCTCATTAAAATCATTTACCTACTTCTTCACAAACGACACAGACTTTTAAATATATTTAGCGGCAGCGGAATGTCATTTTAAGCCACTTTGGGTGGGAACAAAGAAAGACTGCCTCGAACCGACGCACAAACAAGTTATTTATTTAGAATTTTACGTGATTTCTACGAAAGTTCGGAATTGACTGATACTTTTACTAGACAAATGTTCCCTGTACTGACTTTTTGTTGAGTCGCTACCAAACATCTACCACAAATGACTTATCGCGGATACGTTCTAACTTGATAGACTAACAAAGACCTGGAAGAAATTCTATCTTGGGGTGACAGTAACCAAGTGGAATTTAACGCTACAAAAACCCAAGCGGCAGTTTTTTCTAAAAAAGTTAACGTTGCTGAACCCGACATAGTTATGTCGGGGCACTCCATTCCCTAGCATCGTCGCTCAATTTGTTGGGCGTTAGTTTGGGAGCAATTATGTCTTGGCATGAACATGTTGCAGGCATAGCAAGGAGAGCTTCTCAAAAGTTGGGAATATTATTTAGAACCAGAAAGCTTTACACCCCACAGCAACTGTTAATTCTTTACAAAGCCCAAATTCGACCAACTATGGAATACTGCTCCCACTTGGGGCTCCGCTCCCAAACATACACTGCATTTGTTGGATTCTGTTCAGAGAAGAGCGGTCCGTCTGATTGGGGGCCCGGAATTGACCGGCGGCCTTGATTCGCTGGAACATCGAAGAACGGTTGGCGACTTGAGTCTGTTCTACAAGTATTTTCATGGAAAGTGTTCGAAGGATGTGGCCCGCTTAATTCCTCCCAAAGCGGTGCATGTTAGAAATACACGTTGCGCTGGTGCTTCGCATCCGTATGAGGTTCAGCTTGTTACTCCGCGTACGACGCTTTTCAAGCAATCTTTTATATGGAGAACGTCATCCCTTTGGAATAATTTGCCCAGCGCTGTGTTTCCCACCGAGTACAATTTACAGCGATTCAAGAACAACGTGAATCGCTTTTTCCGCACTCGTGCCGCTCCTGGAGCGCTTTAGGGACTTCCCTGCAGCACGTGTGCTAGACCAATAAAAAAAATAAAGAAAATATGGATGTCCTCCTTTTTAGTGTGCAAAATTTTAAAAGTATTAAATTATTATTTTGAATGCAATATCTGTGTTTGAAACGTGTCTATGTAATTTTTAGTGTATGTAATATTCATTTTTGCAGCAAAACGTGATATATGTTTTCATATTTTCATGAATGTGTAAATGGTTTATATGGCCCTTTTGATTGCATCTCCTAAACTCAATTGAGAAAAAAATAAACAGAATTTTAAAATTTTCTCATAACAGTTCCCAAAGAAATTTTGTAGGTATGCTAAAGTTATTTTTATTTTAATAAAATATTCAGTAAGGAAAATATAGCATTTGAAGAGCAATATCCACTAGAATTAAGAAACTTGAAAGGTGTATAAGAAAGAAATAAATTGTACGATTGGCTGTATTTAACCACCACACTCTATAGGACGGATCTTCAATGTAAGAGCGAATATTCTTGCTTTAGTCTCAAATTTCAGTAAACGAAAATTTGGGGAACCAATTAAAATTTACAAACATTCTAACAGCATTACCACCATAGATGTAGCAGATTATATCCCTACCACGTCCACATCTTACCTATTTCGTATAGTTGTAGACAAGACGCCGAAAACTTACTACAATTAACCATGGCCTAATTCCAACGCCGAAACCCGGGTAACGGTTTTCTCTAAAAAATTTAACGATGCAAAACCCAATACAACACACAACAATATACGTGTATGTAACATTGCCGCTCGAAACAACTCTAAGGAATCCGTGAGGCTACGAATGAGTTGTTAAAGGGCATGCCATGATCACATTGATGTGCTGTTCGGTTTATAAACTGAACATATTTTGTACATTGGCGATCCTAACATAACATTTGTAGTAGCGCTCGGAAGATATAAACAGTTTCTTGATCTACAAGGCCCTCTGGTAATAACAAGGTTGAGTTCTTTCAACAAAAAAGGACAAACAACACGTTAGGAATGTGGCATCTTCGGCACAATGACACTACTCAGTATATATCACCACTACACTAAACACTTTATTTTTGCACTTGACGCCCGTTTCGCTAACCATGTTATCTTCATCAGGAGCGATGATTCATTAAAGCTGAACTACAAATCTACGCTATTTATACTTAGCTTAACATCGGAATTACTCAGGCGGAACTAGTGGCATAGGCGAGGCCATCAGTAGAGGGGACTATAAGGAATAGGCCCTCTGTCTTTATTTAAATTACTTTTACATTTTATAATTTCCATACTCTCGTATGCGTTCAAGAATCTCCTATCAGATACATTTTTAATTAATGTTAGATTATCTAATGTTACAGTATGATCAGCTTCAAGGGCATGTTCGGCAATGCTAGACTTTTCTGTTCTACTGTATTTTAAATGTGCTAAATGTTCTTTAAATCGTGTTTAATTGACCTTTTAGTTTACCCAACATACTTTTTGTCGCATTCGTTACAACTAATTGCATAAATTCCACTTTTCTCACAATTAGGAATCTTGTCTTAGGCATTTTCCAAGATATTTCTCAGATTGTCTAATGACTTATAGACTAAAGTGAGGCCTACCTTATTAAATACCTTATTGGGTCCCCTGCTACATTTCGGATTATACGATAGAGACATACTTGTCCTTATTTTCTTCACGTGTAAAAAAGGTGGAATTTTGGATATCAACATCACGCTACAAAAACTCAGTAGTTTTTTCTAAAAAAGTTAACATTGCGGAACCCATGCGACACCGTTATATCGGGACACTCGATTTGATGAAATATGACTATGAATGATAAAAAAAAGTTTACTAAAGTATATCAACTACGCTAAGCCCACAAAATCCAAAATGAAATAAAAAATCGGTTTTTCGGTAATATCTCGAAAACTAAAAAAAATATCGAAAAACTATAACACCACGTGAAATAGCGGGGAATTTTACCACAAAATAGTATATAGATTTTTTTTTCCAGATTTTTTATTAGCGTGGGAATTAATTAAAAATTCAGATAGGTTGTTCAAAAGGTGTAGCCCGTTTAATTGATATTATTTGTTTTCAGAGTGTAAAAAAAATTAAAAGATAGCTTTTTGAAGAGAAGACTTTCAGCTTTCGGACGATACTTATAGTTTTTATTTTTGTTGCTTTATAATTTGTAAAACTTAAAACGATATTTTTGTTCGAATGATTTTAACGGGCATACATTAAATTACAAATATTTAATAAAAAATAGTATTGAAAAATCATTATTATACCTTAAGTTTCAATATAAGAATAATTAAAAATACCCACATTGTGTTATTTAAAATATGAAAATTTGCCTGCTGTAGTGTGCCACCGGCAATTTTACGTTTAAAGCAGTACGAAATGATCAAAAAAGTCGGACAATTTTTTTTAGTTACAGTTGGAAGTATACTTGATATTAGAAAATCATTAAAAACTTAAAAGAACTTTCTCTTGTTTTGTAATTTTGCTCTTAAAAAAGTGTTCATGATAAACGTATTTTTAGTGTTCCACACGGAACACTTAAAAGTTGACTTCGGTGTCTGTCCCTCTGTCCGTCCGTCTGTCCGTCCGTCTGTCTGTCGGTCCGTCTGCCTGTCCGTCTGTCTGTCACACCCGATTTTCTCCGAAACTATTTGTCATAGAAAGTTGAAATTTGGTAATAATATAGGAATTGATGGCCTCATCAGAGCCATGCAGTTTTTAAAAGTTAAATTTTGACTTAAGGGGTTAGTTTTGGGGGGTGAAATCGGAAGTGACAAAAAAAATTTTTTAACTAGGTCATCGACTGTGGTGTCAAATGAAAGCTTGTGAAAACACGAGTAAAAATATATATATATATATATATATATATATATATATATATATATATATATATATATTAAATATATATATATATATATATATATATATATATATATATATATATATATATATATATATATATATATATGTATATGTATATATGTATAATATGTATATATATATATATATATATATATATATATATATATATATATATATATATATACTGTAATACTTGCGGGCACTTTCCTTTGTATTATTTTTAAAAAATCGCGAAAAAAAAATCACTGTCCACCCGCCTTATCTCGAAAAAATTCTGGAATATTCTCCACGGGGTGTAGATTGAATGAAAATTATCTCTAATTTAAACCTAATAATTTATCTGGTATATTAAACCTAATAATTTATCTGGTATATAAAAAAACAACAATTTCAAGGTCATCAGTTTTCAGTAAAGATTGGAAACAAACTTTGTTGAAAACTCATATGGGGTGTGTTTTGTGAAGTCACTGATTATTTTATACCTCCGTAACAAAATTTTTTACGTACTCTCTGGCGGTCATATTGGATCCGCCATTTTGAATTTTTCAAATCTGTCATCGAATTTTTAATTAGCACCCCGAGAAACCCCTTAATAGTCAATTTCAAAATATTTAGCGGTACACAGAAACGTTAATGTAATCATAAATTAGGTTGGAAGCATGACTTTCACTTCAACTAAAGGGGTTAAATCAGCCATTTTATTTTAAATAATTTTTTGAAATTACGGTAAAACTAAAAAAAAATAATCTATATGCTATTTTTTTTTTGTAAAATTTCCCCGTTCTCTCACGTGGTGCTATTAGTTTTTTGATATCTTTTTTATTTTTCGAGATATCTGTGAAAAACGGAATTTTTCATTTTGTTCTATTCTAGGTCCAAAAAACAAAACTACCTGTATGCCAAAATGTAGGTTATTAACATTTACTGAGAGCTTTTCGTCAAAATTTGCCTCTGACGACTGGGCTAAAAGCTGAGTGTTTCCGGTTCATGTTAATATTAAGCTGGTAAATATTGTGTTAAGAACTTTTTGCTTTTGAAAAAAAAATCTTATAATCGACTTCGTTTCATGAACAATTAGTGGTCCCCTTAACTATTTCGTTATCTAAAATAAAGTATTAGTATCTTAGTATCAAGTGGGTATCCGGTTACGTGACTTACGTCCTCTAATATTTCTACTCTTCCCTTCTCTGTTCGACGAAGCCAAGTTTCTAATAGCATTTTCCAACAACTATCACTCCCTTATCAGATTACTGTAATCTACTTGACAAATTACCGGCTGGAAGGGTCCTTATAATAACAGGACAGGGCAATATACGAGGTCATTTTGAATATATATAGTCAATCGGGGGGATAGTTTCCATCCAATTTACGGCAAGAAACGGTTACTTGTGGATATTTTGCAAGTGTAAGGATAAACAATTTGTGACTAGAATTACATTTTGGTAAGTACTTATTAGGATCATTAAATAAAGCTGATATCATGATCCCAAAATATATTGCTAAACGCTGCCTTTGGCTTATACTAATGTATAAACCTTTATTATATATATATATATATATATATATATATATATATATATATATATATATATATATATATATATATATATATATATATATATATATATATATATATATATATATATATATATATATACATATATATATATATATATATATATATATATATATATATATATATATATATATATATACATATATATACATATATATATATATATATACATATATATATATATATATATATATATATATATATATATATATATGTATATATATATATATATATATATATATATATATATATATATATATATATATATATATATATATAGCCTTGGCCAAAAGTATTATTAGGCTCCCTACAATTTACTTCATTTCTTGTATTTCAGGGTAAAGAATTAAATTCGTGTGTTTTGTAAAATCGTATATTGAGGTAAAATTATGAAATAAATTAATATTTGGTGTGTCCGCCCTTAGCTTTAATTACAGCAGCAATTCTTTGGGGCATGCTGCGTACAAGCTTAGTACATTCAGTTGTACTTATGGCATCCCACTCATCCATCAAAGCTCTTTTTAGCACTGCTTTTGATGTTGTGTATGCTCCCGTATCTTGCGCTTCAGAATACCCCAAAGATGCTCAATAGGGTTTAGATCTGGAAACTGCGCCGGCGAATCCAACAAGACAATGTTATTTTCTCTAAACCAGCGCATCGTAGCCGCTGATTTATGACAAGGTGCATTATCTTGCTGGAATTTGATGTCGTCTAAATTAGTGTCGCTAAAAATGCGCGTTAGCGAAGACATCAGTACGGTTTCTAGTAAATTTATGTACTTTTGGCTGTTCAAGCGGCCTTCACAAACGAACATTTCGCCGACACCTTTAGCAGCCATGCAGCCCCAGATCATAATGCTGCCTTCTCCGTGTTTTACAGTAGGTACCACGCAATCTGGATGGTATTCCTCGCCAACACGCCGCCTCACGAATGTCACACCTGACGTTCCGAATAGCTGTAAGAATAGAAAAAATACTCAATTAAAAAATTAGTTATTATTTTGACTAAAACGGATTAAATTAAGAGTAATTGTATGTAGTTATTTGTTAAAATACATTATATAAATACTTACGTCAAAGTTGGATTCGTCGGACCATACAACATTAGACCAATCGTCTTCGCTAAAATGTTGGTGCTTCAGAGCCCACTCTAAGCGTTTCTTCCTATTGGTCTCTGAAAGCCAAGGCTTTTTTCTAGCTTTGTACCCTCTTAATCCAGCTTCTGTCAGTCTTCTCCTTGCCGTTCAAGAACTAATCGGCATCCCAATCTCTTCCGATAGAGTTGCAGCGAGCTCAGATGATGTTTTTTTTTCGATTTTTAATAGGCTCGCGGATGAGTTTTCTGTCCTGGCGCTCATTTGTCTTACGTTTTCTGCCCGTTCTCATTTTGTTGACATGGGAGCCAGTCTCCACAAACCTTTTAATAGCACATTGCACTGCACACCGAGAACATTTCACTAACTTGGCGATTTCTACTTGGGACTTGCCCTGTTCATGTAGGGTTTTAATTTTAATTCGTTTTTCGATACCAAGCTCACTTTTCTTAGGCATTTCTCAAATATAAGAATTTCCAGTTCACAAATAAAACACGCACGGAAGCTTCTTGACACTACAAGTAGTAAATAGAGACTGATAAAACATTAAAAATATTTTTCAAAAAACCTCATTATCGCAATTTTGTGGGCCAGGTATTTTATAGACCTGTAAAAGAGATTGTCTATTGTTTAAGTTAGTTTTCGACAGCGCCGCCTACAGTATTGTTAAAACAACTAGTCTTTTTTTAAAATATTTTATGAGTTTCAGGTGCTTATTAGGAGTGCCTAATACTTTTGGCCAAGGCTGTATATATATAAACGTTTTGAAGCAATACAGACTCAACAAATGCATCGAAGAATACCTGTACATTAGCAAAACAGTGTCATACTTTTGTTCAAGAGAGGCGATCACGAACAGCTTGAGAACTACCGCCCTATTAGCCTGTTATAGCATTTATACAAGCTTCTTACTAACATTATCACAAACCGTCTTACAACTAAATTCGACAGATCCCAACCATTCGAACAGGTGGGCCTTTGGAAGGGATCCGGAACAACAGATCATATCCATCCTTTTAAATCGAAAAATCTACCGAGTGTAATATTAAAGTCCACCTAACTTTCATCGATTATGAGAAGGTTTTTAATTCCTTGAAACGCTGGGCAGTTCTGGAGTCTTAAGTTCATGCCAGTATAGACTTAAGATATACCGAGCTCTTCAGATTCATATATGAAAATGTGACATTAACAATTAAAATAGATGAAGATCCAAAAACCGAACCCCCCATACAGATCAAGAAAGTTGTTAGGCAGGCCGACACAACCGCTACGAAATTATTTACCCTGACCTTGGAGGACGTGTTTAAAAGTGTTGAGTGGGAGAAGAAAGCAATTAAAATCTATGGCATATAACTCCATCACTTGCGATTCGCAGAAGATCTAGAAGAACTAAAAATCATGATACAAGAACTTAATCAAGCTTCGCAAAAAATAGGATTCCAGATGAACATGAAGAAAGCAAAACTTCTAAGCCCACAAAACCAAAAATTAATATCAATAGCAAAGAAATCGGACGAGTGAACGAATATGTATACTTAGGCCATAAAATTAGATTAGATAAGGAAAATTAAACGGCGGAAATACCAAGTTGAATTGATCTGAGTGGGACTGGGAGTGGGATTCATTTTAAAAAACAGATATCCCCATGACCTTAGAAAGAAAAGTGTATGAGAGCTGTATACTTCCAGTAAGTACGTATGGGCTTAAAACCATGATCCTCACGAAAGATCGTTTCTGTCGACTCCAACGTAATCAACAAGCCATGAAAAGACAGATATTAGGTGTTAGTTTCCTAGAACACATTAGAACCGAAGATATCAGACGAACAACAAGAATTAAAGATATCAGTGAAAGAGTGGCAAAATTAGAGTGGCAATGGGCGTGTCATGTGCTTGTTGGTATGTCTGAAAAGTTCTATTTGTGGCTCTCATGTTTCCTCAAAGAACGTTCTTTACTAGTGGCAGTCGACGGATTTCTTTCTAACACCTTCACTATCAACGCTGGTGTACCCCAAGGCTCCATACTGTCTCCTACTCTCTTTCTCATTTATATTAACGATCTGCTGGAAAAGATCGAGAATCCCATCTACAGCTTTGCAGATGACAGTACACTTATCTCTTCATTCACTTTGAACACTCGGACATCGGCTACTCAGACGAATATCCTCAGACAGCAGGAAGTCATTCAACTTAACAAAGGCCTGGAAGAAATTCTATCTTGGGGTGACAGTAACCAAGTGGAATTTAACGCTACAAAAACCCAGGCGGCAGTTTTTTCTAAAGAAGTTAACGTTGCTGAACCCGACATAATTATGTCGGGGCACTCCATTCCTCTAACATCGTCACTCAATTTGTTGGCCGTTAATTTGGGAGCAAATATGTCCTGGCATGAACATGTTGCAGGCATAGCAAGGAGAGCTTCTCAAAAGTTGGGAATATTATTTCGAACCAGAAAGCTTTACACTCCATAACAACTGTTAATGCTTTACAAAGCTCAAACTCGGCCAACTATGGAATACTGCTCCCATGTTTGGAGCTCCGCTTCCAAACATACACTGCATTTGTTGGATTCTATTCAGAGAAGAGCTGTTTGTCTGATTAGACACCCGGAACTGACAGGCGGCCTTGATTCGCTGGAACATCGAAGAACGGTTGGCGACTTGAGCCTATTCTACAAGTATTTTCATGGCGGTGCATGTTAGAACTACACGTCACGCTATTACTTCACATCCGTATGAGATTCAGCTTGTTACTCCTCGAACAACGCTTTTCAAGCAGTCATTTATATGGAGAACATCATCCTTTTGGAATAATTTGCCCAAGACTGTGTTTCCTACCAAGTACAATTTACAGCGATTCAAGAACAACGTGGATCGCTTTCTCCGCACACGTGCTGCTCCTGTAGCGCTTTAGGGACTTCCCTGTAGTACGTGTGCTAGATCCATAAGAAAAAAAAAATAAAAAAATAAAAAGACGTAAATGGACAACAAAATTGCTTAAATGGAGACCATGGGAATACAGCGAAGTGTCGGAAAACCGATGAAAAGATGAACTGATGGTATCATATATCGTCTTTTGAAGATATCCATTGGTTTTTAGAATGTTCTGAAGTTGGTTGATTTCCTGTTGGTAGTGATCTTTACCTGTAAAAGTTTGCGATCGATGAATTAAGGATTTTATAAACAGCAAAGAGTTGGGCTGGAAGATATTGTATGCTAGCATTCATTTATCTGTTTATGTATGTCGGATATATTTTGTTTTTATGATGGAAAGGACTTCGTTGACTGGTACTTGAGCAAACAGGAAAGTGACATCGAAACTGACGAGGATATCATTTTCTTCTAGCCGGATATTTTTAATTATTTTGATGAGGTGTTAGGAATTCTACCCGTAAGAATCGCATTTTTCGACACGAGTTTGATCAAACGTTGCTAGGTGTTTTGCTAGGGCATATGTCGGAGAGCTAATGGGGCTCACTATTGGTCTTAAAGGTGCGCTAATAGTGAGCACCATTGTCTCTCCGACCCAGACCCTAGCAACGTTTCTGCAACTTCTTGAAAATAGGAAAATACCCTACAACTTGAATAATAGAGATGATAATTAATCAACGGCTGCCTAACTTTTGGAAACCTATTCCGTCGAATTGTCGAGTTAAACTGAGAGATTGACTCGACAAAAAACCAATCGACATGATACTGCTTTGTCTTTGAAGTAGCATAGTTTTCAACTTTAGAAAGGCATCCTTTACCATGCCAATCCGCAGTTTAATCTCCCCATCACAATCCCATCGCGATCGTTCGTTGGCAAACAGCCCCAAGATATTTGAATTTAGTAACCCTCTCAATTTCTTGATCCTTTATAAAGAGAGATGCATCCTCATCATTTTGTTTTTCCCAATATTTATACGTAGACCATACTCCTCGTTAATATCATTCAGCTTATTGATTAGAATTTGCAGATCTTCCAAGTTATTGGCAACTATTACGGTATCGTCTGCATACTAAATATCATTTATAGGCTTTTCATTTACTTTTATCCCTCTCCATTCGTCTTCTAGAGCAGTTTGAAATATTTTCTCCACCTAGATATTAGTAGTTACGATTATGAAAATATTGGCGAAATATTATTTTTCATTTAATCCTTTGGGGGTTCTAGCCATACCTACATATATGTTTATATAACCTTCTTCGAAACGTAGAATTCGCTCCAGAAATTCGGCGCATTAGTCCCATAAAATCCTGTATAATAAAAATTTTAAAACAAGTTTTATATATTATAAACTCGTTTCAATTTGCTTTAATTGGCTTTATGAGTCGCAAATGGATTTGCACTTTACATTATTTAGCCAGAAGATTATCCTATTTTCCACCCCTCTGTATTTATTATAAACTCGTTTTCTATCTTTTTTTTTGGCACGGGTAATATAAGATGTTCAGGAAAATTTTTCGGATAATGTTTTACCAAATCAGTGGTACACATTGACGACGCGTGGTGGTTCTCTCAGGTTACTTAAACATATAAATTTTGAGTTCCTGATTACTAACAGAATGGACAGAATGTATCATCGTGAACTGCTCATGCCACGTGGTAGCCATACCTAGGAATGAGATTTCAATATGTTGATAGTTGTCGATACTGCTCGGATGTAATGGTGAATTTAAACCTTACCCATACATCGATAATTATCGATAGATCAGTATTTATTCATCTTTAGTTATCGGTAACCATCGATATAGCGATAGTTGTCGGCATCACTTATTTCAACTCTCCGGTTATCAATTTTTAATGGTATTAAAACTTTAGAAAAAAAGCGGTTCGTTGTTACGGAGGCATAAAATGATCAATGACTTCACAAAACACACCCCCATGAGTTTTCAACAAAGTTTTTTTTTCCGATTTTTACTGAAACTGATGACCTTGATTTTTTTTAAAATATATATGTATATATATATATATACCAGATAAATTATTAAAGGTAATGCACTCGTGATAATTTTTATTCAATCTTCACCCTGTAGAGAATATTACAGAGTTTTTTCAAAATTTTTTTATCAGTACTTTTCGAGATAAGGGGGAGGGACAGCTATTTTTTCGATTTTTTAAAAATGATACAAAGGAAAATGTGTGCAAGTAATACATTACATATATTTTTGAACTAGTGTTTTTACAAGCTTTCACTTGTCACCCCACTCGATAACCTGGTAAATTTTTTTTTTCACTTTCGATTTCACCACCCAAAACCTGAACTAACCCCTTAAGTCAAAATTTAACTTTCAAAACTGCACGACTCTGATGAAGCCATCAATTTCTATATTGGTACCAAATTTCAACTTTCTATGTCAAATAGTTTCCGAGAAAATCGGGTGGCAGACAGACAGACGGACAGATAGACAGAGGGACAGACACCGAAGTGATCTTATAAGTATTCCATACGGAACACTAAAAAAGTTCTTTTTTTTGAAATTCTTTCCTGCCCTGGTCATCAATTTTTGAGTAAGAATTATCGATTATCGATGGATACCGATAAATTAAAATTATCTATAGGTAAGTTATCATGAATTATCTAAAGGTAAAATTCACTATCATCCATCCATAGCCATATTACATTTTAGACACCTTTATTAATTTTAAATTTTTACAATGATATTTTATAACTACTATAGTTTGCGTGTATGTGAAAATTACCTAGACTCTAGACTATGCACAAAATCCTCAGTATAAATACTAAATTAATATGCAGCTAAGCAACAGTTCAAAGTTTTATCTATGCTGGGAATGTGGAATTTTTGGTGCAAGAAACTACTCAGTATATATCACCACTACACCAAACACTTTATTTTTTAACTCGACGCGCGTTTCCCCAAACAATTTATCTCAGTCAGGAGCGATCATTCATGATCATTGCTCCAGATGAAGCTAACATGGTAAGCGAAACGCGCGTCGAGGGCAAAAATAAAGTGTTTGATGTAGTGGCGATATATACTGAGTAAAGTTTTATATTAAAAAACCAAAATTTGCAAATTGGTTGGTACACCATTATTATATTAAAGCAGATTACATGCAGGCCGTCAATCTTGTAGAGAAGCAACTCTAAATTGTTTCACGGCACTAGCGTTTCTTATTCGCTCCAGTTCCTTGTTGCAAATTTATAAACCCTCGGATAACCATTTCGCTAATTAAATAGGAGGGTTGCGGACTAAATTCCAAATTGGCCATTTATTTAAAACCGCATGGTATAATTCTTAGGGTGTCCTCCTGTTATCAAATCTATCCCGTTGTGTCAGTCAGTAAATATATTAGGGCAATTTTTTTACGAATATTATACAGGGCAGTTAGAAAAGACAGTTTTGGTACTGAAAAAGAAATGTTCATAGCTCTGTCAAATCAGTATGTAATGTAACTTTTATTATTGCCTCTCCGCCAGATCTGACCTAAAAAATAGTTCATTGCAAAAGAACAAGAAAGAAGTAATTTTCTTTATCAGCTTAATTAATACTTCTTTATAATTATACTTCATTTTGTTGCGGCAGGTTTTACCTTTTGCCAGTGCCAACTAGGAGCTTACGGGATCGAGCGATAAAATTTAAAAAAAATATTATCGCTGCAGATGCTTTTAAAAATTGCTCACGCTACGTTAGTTATGTGACGCTTCTACGTCAAGTACATCCATTTTAAATATGCTATTTTGATTTTATCGCTCTAGGCGCGTTACCTGCATCGGACGTAGCGTGAGTGTTGTCTAGAACATGCATAATAAACTAGTTTATTATGTTTGAATTGGTAAACCTTTAGAATATTCGAAAACAATAAAAGGCAGCGATGTGCGCAGGCTTTAGGGGTTCGCATAGATTGCAGATTTATAAATTTGAAGGCAACTTTGTAATTAAAATTGTTAGTGTAAATTTACCAGGCCGTATTGCCGAAGGCACAATAATTTAAAAATCAGAGTTAGCCCTTTACTAATTAATTCATAATAAATCAATAAAATTTCAAATTTTATATATATATATATATATATATATATATATATATATATATATATATATATATATACGTATATGTATGTATATATATATACATATATATACATATAATATATATATATATATATATATATATATATATATATATATATATGTGTGTGTATATATATATATATATATATATATATATATATATATATATATATATATATATATATATATATATGTATATATATATATATATATATATATATATATATATATATATATATATAGTGTATATATATGTGTATATATATATATATATATATATATATATATATATATATATATATATATATATATATATATACAATGGCCCTGACCGTCGAAAACAACCCCATACCATGATATTTCCACCGCTATGTTTGACACTAAGTACAAGGTACTTTGGGTCATATCTTAGACCAACTGGTCTTCTTACATAACCAGTAGAATCACTTCCAAAAAGATTGAACCTACTTTCGTCACTAAAGATTACTAGAGACCACTGATTTTGAGGCCAGGCTTTATGTTCCTTAGCAAATTTCAATCTTTCTTTTCTGTGACGCTTCGTAAGGAGTGGCTTTTTTAACAGCACGCCTACCATGAAGATTTTCAGATAACAGTCGATGCCTAATAGTCATGCCTAACACCAACACACCCTGATATTCCTGCCTTAGTTCTTTATTAACAGCAGTTTTTCTTGGCAAGACAATGACCCAAACATACATCTCTCTTGGCCAAGAATTGGTTTTCTGAACAAAGGATTCGGGTGATGCGCTGGCCTTCACAATCACCTGATGTGAACCCGATAGAGAATCTTTGGCACTATCTGGAAAAACAAATTAGGAAAAGAAATATAAAAAACCTGGACGAACTTTGGGTCGCATTAAAACAAGAATGGGAAAAATACCACCCGATTTTTGTGTTAGGCTTATTGACTCTATGGGCAGAAGATGTCAAGCAGTGATTGACGGAAAAGGATATCACACTAAATATTAAATATTTTGGACATCTTAGTCATCTTAATTTTTATTTTGTTTCCATACTTTTGTTCGTGCATAATTTTGTTACTTTAAAAACTAAGCACATTTCTTGTAAACAATAACTGTCTTCAAAATGTTTGTTAGCATGTACACGATTAATAAATAAATATTGTAATTGTAAACCGTTTAAATGTTAAGACTGGAGATGGGAATTTAAGTGTTTCCATACTTTTGTTCGCCACACACACACCCCCCACACACACACACATATATATATATATATATATATATATATATATATATATATATATATATATATATATATATATATATATATGTAAATTCATATATTCCGCGCGGATCTATGAAGAAATTTATGCTGTTTATGGTTAAGATACGTTATTAAAACTAACGGCTAAAAGATGTTTTAGTCGCTTTCATTCTAGATATGTCTATGTCAAAGATGCTTGTCGCACTGGTTGACCCGTGACAGTAAAAGAAATATGGGAAAGTTGAGGAAGGCCGGCATGTAAATAGCTACGACATCGTCAAGGAACTAAATATCATCACCAAGCCGGAGAAAACAGGTTAAAAAGAGAAAGGCGATGTTTGGATTCCACTTGATTTCACTTTAAGAAATTTATTCGTTCGAGTTTCCATCGGGGAATCTCTACAGAACGAAATCGTGCCATTTCTGAAGCGGTTGATCATGAGCGATGAAAAGTGAATCACGTACAATAATAATATGTGAAAAAGATCGTGGTCAAAGAACTATAAAGCTCTACTCACTGTGGTAAAGTCCGGATTGACGCCAAAAAAGTGATGCTGTGTGTTTGGTGAAATTGGAAGAGAATGATGCATCATGAATTGCTGCAGTCTAGCTAAATAACCGACTATGTACTCTACTATTAGTAGATTACAATATTGAAGCAAACGATTGAAAAAAATTGGCGGGAACTAGTCAATAGAAAGGGTGTCGTCTTACACCATGAAAACGCCAGACCACACCCATCTTGATGATGATTCGGCAAAAACTGAAAGGAATTTCTAATGCATTCACTGTATAGCTCGGACCTTACACTATCATACTACCTTTTTTTTGGTCTCTGCAGAGCTCTCGGAATGATGTTAAGTTAGTTGCCTATGTTACAATTTTTTACCTAGGAACTACAGCAGTCCTACAATGATGGAAATATTGTGTTGCCAGAAAAATAGCCGAAGTTATCGAACAAAATAGTTTAATAAAGTTCCCTCTCAAAATATGAAATAGCCGGCCAAGTGCAAGTCGGACTTGCGCATTTAGTGTTCCGTACGTTGATTGTTTTTTGAATAAAAATTTTTGTTATGATAGTATAAAATGATCAGGGACTTCACAAAACACACCCCAAATGAGTTTTCAACAAAGCTTTTTTTTTTTTTTATTTTTTTTTTTTTTTTTTATTTTTTTTTTTTCGATGTTTACTGAAAACTGATGACCTTGATTTTTTTTATATACCAGATAAATTATTAAAGGTAATGTACTCGTGATAATTTTCGTTCAATCTACACCCTGTGGAGAATATTCCCGAATTTTTTTGATTAGCGCTGTTCAAGATAAGGGGAAGAGGACGGCGAGTTTTCGCAATTTTTTAAAAATAATACAAAGAAAAGTATGCGCAAGCATTACATTATATATATTTTTGAACTCGTGTTTTTACAAGTTTTTATTTGACACCCCACTCGATGACCTGGTGAAATTTTTTTTCACTTCCGATTTCACTCCCCAAAACGAACCCCTTCAGTCAAAATTTAACTGTCAAAACTACGTGACTCTGATTCCTATATTAGTGCCAAATTTTAACTTTCTTAATAGTTTTGGGGAAAATCGGGTGTGACAGACCGACGGACATGCAGACAGATGGACAGACAGACACCAAAGTGATCTTATAAGTATTCCGTACGAGATACTAAAAAACAATTGTCTCAATTTTAACTTTAAAAGGCTCAACAATTTTTTAATAACCTTATATACACTCCTGGACAAAATTAACGCAACAATATATTAAATCATACAAATCTCTATAATGAATTAATTTTAATAATTTTTCATGAACATTGGTTACACTAAAAGTTAGAAAAAACCTATTCGGATACTTTAAAAATGAATTAGCTACCAAATTTCTCTATAAGATTCAAATTAAAATTATTCTTAAGACATAATAACAAAATCGTTGAAATTATGTAATAATGAAAAAAATAAACTGGGACACTAGTAGCAAAAATTAATGGTGTAACTGGGACACTAGTAGCGGGTGTTGCCTTCTCTACTTCGGATGACAGCGTTTATGCGCCTAGGCATGCTTCTAATTAAATTTTGGATAAAATCTTAAGGAATTTGCTCCCATTCTGTGGTAACTGCATTTTCAAGTTCCCTCAGGTTTCTAGGTGCAGGTATATGACGTTTCACATTTTTCTTAAGGTGATCCCATACATGTTCTATCGGATTCAGATCCGGGCTTTTTGGTGGCCATTACATAATCGGTATATCAACTTGATTAAGATAATCGAGTACCTCCCTAGCCACGTGAGGTCGAGCGTTGTCTTGCATAAACAGGAAATTGGGCTCCACAAAATGACCGAAAGGCATCACATGTTCTATTACAATATTCTCAAGATAGTAGTCAGCATTCATGGATCGCGTACGGACAGGAACTAACTCTGTGCGAGCATCAAAGCAGATGCCACCCCAGAACATAACAGAGCCACCGCCGAATGGAATCCTTGCAGAGATATTGCAAGGAGCAAACCTCTCTCCTGGTCTTCGCCATACTCGCTCACGACCATCTGGATGTTTTAGACTAACTCTAGTTTCATCTGTGAAGAAAACTTGTTTCCAATCATCCACAGACCAGTTTTCGTGATTTCGAGCAAAACGTAACCTGGCAACTCTGTTCTCTCTAGTAAGCAAGGGCGCAGTGGCTGGTCTCCTACTGTTTAATCCAGCTTCATTTAACCGTCTTCTAACTGTTTTAGAAGAAATTGTGACATTGCGAACAGCTTCGAGTTCGTTTCTTATTATAGAAATAGTGACAGTCCTGTTTCTTAAAGCATATTGTCTTATAAAACGTTCATCTAGGTCGCTAGTGCATCGTTTTCGTCCTTGCCCTAGCCTTCTAGAATAAGTTCCTACTTCATTCAAGCGTCATACCATACGACTTATTGTGGAACGATGTTTGCCTAACAAATTGGCAACATAACTCTGACAATATCCCTCGTCCAATAAAACTGAGGCTTGCACTACCTCATGTTCAGTTAAATTCCTTGTTCGATTCATTTATCTAATTTTTCGAGGTCAAAAATGAAACAGTCTACCACAAAAACGTATTACTTTGAAAAAGGGAACAATTTATAAGCTTACTTTTCAAGAAAATCTATCGCATTATTACAGAAAATTGTTTATCTTCCAAAAAAATTCGATAAAACTGTAAATCTAAACGAATTGTTTTGATTTCTGTCATGAACAACGAAACAAAATATGCATAGCCTACTATTCAAATACTTGATAAACTTTAAAACTGACATAAGAAAAAGATAAATAAATTAATTTTCAGATTGTTGAGTTAATTTTGTCCAGGAGTTTATAGATATGTATATATATATATATATATATATATATATATATATATATATATATATATATATATATATATATATACTTTTTTTTAATTAGAAGTTAAAGCCTGATATGTGATCAAAAACTTAAAATTTTAGGCCTGTTTTAACTTCTCTTTTATTGTAACGATTGTACCGAATAATAGGTAGACAATAATAGTAACATAATGTTTAAATTCATTTTCAATTCCAGCTGACCAGCCTATTCTTGATTTAAGAAAATTTATGTTACGCACCTAAGGTAGAAGAAAATCGTTTGTATTCATGGCATAAAATACATTTCCTGGTTTAATTTCCGTAGATTCGATTTCTTGGATGAGATTACGAAACTGATTTTTTATCATATGTACTATTTTTACTTACTCACCGATTTAACGATTAATTTTAATTTGCAAATAGTTGCTCAGTAATGTTTGTGACGTGTTTCCTTGCGGCTCCGGGATTATATCCACTGATCAGTGTTGTTTCGACGCGAGAGTCGTCTGTATAACCAATTATAACTCGAGTAAGAAAAATATAATATTTAGACAGTTTTTATTCGCATGTATGCACATTATCTTGCCAGGTTTTTTTCCTTATATTTTCCAGACCTTGTTTCTAGATTTTAATTTTAAATGTTCTTTGCTAACATGACAACATCAGACACAATAGTTTTCCATGACAACTAAGTCGGGTTTGAAATTTAAAATTTTCGGTTATTGTAGTTGTACTGCAGTAAAAAAAACATTTGAAATTGTACATTTTAGGTACAGCAATATTACGATTTTATCGGGGTAACAGACAAAAAACTGTTTTTTTTATTTTATTGTACAGGTCGACTAAAACTTTCAGCAAAAATACCCTAAAATTTTGGTACAAAAATATTATACCCAGCGGGCCCAATTGAAATTGTTATTTAAAATTTGAATTGCCCGCCATTTTATGCCATTTGGTCCAAAACGGATCTTTTTTTTTCAAAATTTAGGCCGTAATGTCAGCTTTCCGATGCCATTGAAAATTCTTTTTTGCGTTATTTTAACCGTTTTTTATATTATATATTATTTTATGTTATATTATTATATTTTTTATCACATCTGGTAGGAAATTGCGAGACCTTTATTAAAAATTATCGAAACAACTCATTTGTTGTTATTTTATTAATAAACAAATGTACAAAAACACGGCTAAAATGACTCCAAAATTATTTTTTTTTAGTGACATCGAAAAGCCGGCGTCTAGACATAAATTTTGGACCAAATGGCATAAAATGGCAGGCAATTCAAATTTTAAATAACAAATTCAGTTGTGCCCACTGGGTTCAATATTTTTGTACCAAAAATGTATGGTATTTTTGTTGTAATATAGGACATATTTTCTGAAAGTTTGAAGCCGATCGGTTCACTTTGTTGACCTGCACAATAAAATGAAAAAAAAAAAACAACTTTTTTGCCCGTTTTTTCAATTTTGTTGGTCACTTGAGCGACTTATACACAACGAGTATTTCTTGAAAATTTCAGTACGAAGAGTTTGGTTTTTTTGTCTTATATAACCGGAGTTATTCACATTTTTAAGCTCAAAAAACGCGTTTTGAAAACAAAAGAACACAAGTTTTTCGGGGTCCAAAATACTCTTGGTGATACTCCAGAGAGGATAAAATCATAATATTGCTGTATCTAAACTATGCCTACCTCATCATTGTTTTGACCTTTTTTTGCTGCACTATTGACAGTGATTTTATACTAGGGGCGTTTGTAATTAAGAAAAAACGCCATTTTACAATGCTGTAAATTAAGGGCACAGGGAACATGTTTATAGGAATGGGAATTTTGTAGGATTAACAATACCAATCAAAACAGGCAATATAATTTAGCGGAAATTAATGTATGTTTTGATTGGTTTTATTAATCCCACCCAATTCTCGTTGCTATGAACATCTTCTCCGCAATCTTTTGTTTACAGTATTGTAAAGTAACGTTTATCATTAATTCCAGCCGTCCATAACAGTAATGATAAATACTTAACCTAAATCGGAGATATTAGAATAACAACCTGCAGTAGTTTTATAACATAAGTAATAAATATTTACCCTGAACCAACATTAATCTTATACGTAAGACTCAAAATTTTTATAACCAATAATTAATAGAAAATGGAAGAAACTTGAAGAGGCCTATCTCCTGCAGTGAAGAAGCACTGGCTTATAAAGAAGAAAAGAAGAAGAAGAATACTTAACAGTAATAAAACAAAAAATATTTTACAAATAAAATGTATCTTTAATATGAAGACACAATTATCATAATCTTTATATAATACATTGCATAATAGAAATAAAGAATTATGAATACCTTTCGAGATCTTTGGGAAATCTAAAAAAACTAACTCCTTTGGAGAAACCACATATATTTTTACAACCACTAACCGCACAACAAAAACTTCCTCTTGACATTTTCAATTATAACGTCAAACGAGTCATTTACTTGTTGGAAAATTATTAATAATGAATTTCGGAGCACGTTATAAAAAGATTCTCCTTGAAATAAAGATGTAAAGATTTAAGATTAAATTCAAAAGTTCATTGATTCTAAGTATTCTGTTTCTAAATTTTATTATGTTTTACCATTGCACTCGTGTCAATTAATGGCTGGTTATTTATTGTGTCATATTTGAATTTTGTTACACCTCCCAGACAACCCTGTATAAGGTAACGTAAGTAAAAATTAAATACTTTTAGACAAAACAGTTTAAGTTAAAGGAAAATTCGTTGCACTTTTTCATCTTAATTTTTGATATTCTATCTAAAAAAGCATTTTCAGGTTATCACAACGGTGACAATTTTGACTAGCAAAATTATTGCCCGCTTGGGACTGTACCCCGAAATAAAATATAACTACCACTTCGTTTAAACTAATGTAAATTAAACATTTTTTACTTAAAAAAAAATAGATTACGAAAGGTGTAGTTTTATATAAATGTTTATTTAAAATTGAAGTTGCTGACGGTGAGTTGTCACTAACAGAAACAACAAATAATTAAATATCTAAAACTGTTGTTCGCTAACAAAGCATTATTATATTGTTCGTTAATTTATTCAATTTTGAGGTTTTATAACTAGAAAATTATTGACGCATGTCATTTCATATTTTTAGTCTTCTTCTTCAGTATATATAACAATAACTGGTCAAGTGCAAGTTAAACTTGCGCAATTAGTGTTCCGTACGTTGATTGCTTTTAAAATAAAAATTTTCGTTACGGAAGTATAAAATGATCAGTGACTTAACAAAATACACAAATGAGTTTTCAACAAAGTTTTTTCCGATCTTTAGTGAAACCCAGATAAATTATTAAAGGTAATGCAGTCGTGATGATTTTCGTTCAGTCTACACCATGTAGAGAATATTCCAGAGTTTTACAAACTTTTTGGTCAGTACTTTTTGAGATAAGCAATTTTTTTAAAAATAATACAAAGAAAAGTGTGCGCAAATATTATATTATATATATTTCTGAACTCAAATTTTTACAAGCTTTCATTTGACACCCCACTCGATGACCTGGTGAAAAAAAAATTTCACTTCCGATCTCACTGCCCAAAAATAACCCCTTAATTCAAAATTTAACTTTTAAACCTCTACGGCTCTGATGAGGCCATCAATTCCTATATTATTGCCAAATTTGAACTTTCTATGTTTCGGAGAAAATCGGCTGTGACAGACAGACGGACATTAAAGTGATCTTATAAGTGTTCCGTACAGAATGAAATGAGTGTCAAAGATGCTATATCCAGTGTTAGAGAGTATCCAGACAAAAGTATGTAGAGAGTGTATTTTTTCAGTATTTTTATTCTGTCTAGACATTTTTAATGTTCCGTACGGAACACTTATGGGATCACTTCGGTCTCCGTCTATCACACCCGGTTTTCTCTGAAACCATTTGACATACAAAGTGAAAATTTGATACTTGTATAAGAACTGATGGCTCAATCAGAGTCGTCTAGTTTTGACTTAAGGTGTTAGCTTGTAGGAGTAAGTGAATTTTTTTTTCTAAAGTCATCGAGTGGGGTGTCAAATAAAAGCTTGTGAAAACACAAGTTCAAATATATATATATATATATATATATATATATACTATATATATATACATATATATATATATATATATATATATATATATATATATATATATATATATATATACATATATATATATATATATATATATATATATATATATATATATATATATATATATATATATATATATATACATATATATATATATATATATATATATATATATATATATATATATATATATATATATATATATATACACATATATATGATATAATACCTGTGCACACTTTTTTTTGTATTATTTTAAAAAAAATCTCTGTCCCCCACCCTATCTCGAAAAGTACTGATCAAAAAATTTTGAAAAAAATTGTATATATATATATATATATATATATATATATATATATATATATATATATATATATGATATAATACTTGCGGACACTTTTTGTATCATTTTTAAAAAATTCTAGAATATTCCTCATAAAGGGTAGATTGAGAGAAATTTATCACGAGTGCATAAGTTGGACAATTTCTCTGGTATAAAAAAAACTATGTGCCTTGCGAGGAGGTTTCCCGACAGTATGATGGATAACAATATTTTCATTATCGCGCGTCGCTCCTCTAGAGACAAAATAATTTTATTTTATTTATTTATAATTAAACAAATATTTAGTAAATATTTGTTTTACACTTTTATTCCTAGATGCTGGATGGAGCTAGATTGATTTATTGGCTATTAGGTAGCTAAGATGCTATAACTATTATACATTATTGACTAAGAAAAAAAAACGTGAAAATACATATTGGATCTTAAGATATATGTATACATGTCAGGAACTTTTTGCTTTAATTTTAAAGCAATCACCGTACGGAACAGTAATTGTGCAAGTCCGACTTGCACTTGGCCAGTTTTCTGAGTTTAGTATCTACTATCTAGATACTATTATACGTGTCTGTTAACTGAAATAGCAAATGCTTTGCAGATACTTGATATTTTGGACGATTCAAAATTTGCGCCGGGATACTGTAGACGCTTCAAAAATCGCTCGCGTCGCGCTTTTCGTGTAACTCTTCTACATGGGGTAGCTCATTTTTAAATGCATGATTTTGGTTTGTCTT
>CM032454.1:153153844-153308844 GCA_019049505.1 Pachyrhynchus sulphureomaculatus | reverse complement strand
ATTCAATCCATCCCACATAACAGGAGACAAACACCTCACCACGATATACTGAATGGTGGAGACAATAAAATACGGAAATGGTGACCCTGGAGTCCACCAACAAAAGGGAGTAGATTATAGCATCCACTAAACTAAAACGGTGTCTACCACACCACCATAAGTCAAAAAAAATTAATCATTAGGGTGTTCCGAAACACACTACTGCCAACAGCCTGTCACCACTAATAGGCTAATTGGAGCTGAGGTCGACTACAGTAGCTAGGCTCTCCTTTGGTTCAAAATAGAAACAACCATTGGGTAACAAAACCCCTTAAGGTCCCAAAGGTCAAACGTTCACCCCCCATAGACTACCCTTCCAATCAGTCTGTTCCTCAGGAAGACTAACTCCCTGCCAAACGTCGTAACGGCATCTGTTAGCACCCGGTGCATCAAAGCCTGTAAAAACAGATAACTCATGGGATACAACCTAAAAGGTTTACAAGGTTGACTTAACCAAGCTTCTAACGAAATTTAAAAAAACGAAAATGAGCTTTTAAAGCTACATGAAGCAAAAATTTCTCAAATTTTCGGTGGCAACGCAACAAAACTTTTGAAGACGACAAGAGCTTTTCCAGCTTAATCAGAAACAAGAAGAAAACATCGTTGACAGCTAAAATATTCGATCATGGTGTTAATCGTCTCCCTAGACAATAGCCTCTAGAAGAAACTGCTACAGGTATCAGGCATAACCGTTTTCTGTCAGCCCAAACTTCTAGATTACCTCTTGGAAATCTAAAAATTCGGTTAGGAATCTTCCTTCACTGCGCTTAGCCTCTCTTGACAAGGTTCTCATCTCGGTATCAGATTTTGATCATTTCTTTGTGAAACGACTGTCTTACTCTGCTCTCATCTCCTGTAAATGATCAGCCTTTAGTTCTCCTGCAGAACTTCAATTTTCTATCCATCTGATAGTAAACCGAAAAAACTCAACATACGCCTATGAGTCCATGCAAAAAAAAATTTAAAAAAAATAGTAACTCAAAGGTAACGTTTAAACGGCTCTGAAAAAAAATAGAAAATTCCCTCAGTTTGTCAATTCAGAAGAAGATCTAAATCAATATAATCCAAGTCTTAGACTTACTGGATAAACCAAAATCAATTTACTCTTAATTGCACCCAAAATATACCATTAAGGTAATAAAAATACACCCACTCGGGTAGCAAACTTTGAAATTGCTCTTAAAAAATTTTGACTCTACATCACACTACACGAGCTACATCTTGCGCTTGTCCTAACTCAAGATCACCTTGGATTGCCTCTAATCAAAATTTCGCTTCCAAGTGTCAAGAACTGGATATTTTTTGGGGTCATAAGCAAATCAAATCCCGCGACCACCGACATACCAGTCTTATGATAAATCCTGAGTGTGACTCTTTCGCAAGCTCGCAACTGCTGAGTCGATGCTAAACATCAACTACCATCAGCCTAAGTTTGGATATGATCAGTACCCAAAACCTTAGCAAAAAACTATAAAAGTAAGCTATACTCTGCTCAACTTTTATAACAGTCCAAAAAAACGAGGTCGTCACCTCCACAGAGCAACATCAAAAAAAATTAAGCAATTAAGATAATGTAAATATAAATTATTCTTCTCCTGACAAACTTTCACTAGGGTTAGGTCCGTTGAATGGTTTTAAGTCTTTAATATGCCATCGTCCTATTTTAGTCCCATCTAAAAGAACTAAACCATAAACTAAGTCTGAAATCTTTTCTCTTATCACGCAATGCACATACTTAGGTACCAACTTAGATGTGAATTTATCAGCTGCACTGGAAAGAATTTTATTTTTTCGCCAAACGTGATCACCTATATTAAAGGCAAAATCCCTTTTTCTAAGGTTGTAAGACTTACTGTTTCGTTCATAAGCCTTATGTATCCTACTACGCACGTCAGTGAAAATATCTTTTAAACCCTTTAAATTTTCGGCGTACGCACCCCTGTTACCCGGAATTATTTCGCTGTCAACATTGACATCCAAATCTAAATTTTTATAATACGATCCAGATAGAGGTATATGTCTGCCGTAAACTAAGAAAGACGGTGTAAACCCTGTTACTTCGTGTCTTGCGGTGTACACGGGATTAAAACGGATATTAAAACTATAAGTTTCACTTAGGCTCTTAAAACTCTTAGAGGTAAACTGAGTACCGTTATCGCATATTAAGAGCGATGGAACACCGTGGATTAGAAAGACATTATTTTCCAAAATTCTCTATATGTCCAGCTTTAGAGCTTTTCAAAGGAAATAGCATGGTATACTTTGTAAACCAGCAAGAAACCACGAGAAGCCATTTATTTCCTTGTTTTGAACGTGGAAATGGACCTACTAGATCAGCTGCTATGACTTGAAAAGGGTAATTAACCGTTTTCTCTTTTCCCATCAGTCCCATAGGTAGTGTATTTGGAGATTTCTGCGCTCCGCATACTTCACAAGTCCTCACAAACTTTAAGATATCAAAACGCATTTTGGCCAAATTAAATTAAATGTATGTTGTCTCAGCCTAATCGCCCAACGCGCTAGTTTGCCACTAGGGTTTTTAATAGAATTAAGCCACAATAGACTATAATGATCTGTTATGACCGTGAAAGGAACACCTTCTATGTAAGGTCGAAACTTTTCGATGTTAAAGAGTACTGCTAAACATTTTTTTTCCACAACCGAATAGTTACGTTCAGCCCTTGATAAAGTTCTACTGGCATACGCTATCACTCTTTCCTCACCATTGATTTTCTGTGTTAGGACGCCCCCTAAACCGGTATTAGAAGCATCACTAGAAATATAAAACTGTTGGGAAAAATCTGGTTGGGATAAAATTGGAGCTGAAACCAATAGCTCTTTAATCTTTATAAACGATTCTTCGGCTGCCTTTGTCCAATCTATCGATTGTCCTTTTTTTTTCGTCCTCTCAAAAGATCATTAATAGGCGACAACAGGGTAGAAAAATTCTCGATAAAACGTCTGTACCATGAACACATTCCTACGAAGCGCTTAACTTCCGTAGTATTAGTAGGTCTCGCATAATTAACCATGCTTGCTACTTTATCCGGATCGGTACGCAAAGAATTTGAGCCTACAATATAGCCTAAAAACTTTAGAGAAGTTTTGAAAAAATCACATTTGCTCAAATTTGTCGTCAGTCCGGCCTCTTTCAATTTATCTTTTACTTCTTTAAGTAAGCGAATATGCCTTTCGAAGTCTTCCGATGTTACTAAAATATCATCGAGATAGGTAAAAATATGTGGCTCATATTTCGGACCAAATATAGCGTCCACTAAACGTTGCTGAGTTTGAGCAGCGTTCTTTAGACCAAACGGCATAGTGACGAACTGAAATAGACCTCGGCCTACTACTGCGAAAGCGGTCTTTTCCTTAGAGGATTTGTCTAAAGGAATTTGCCAGAAAGCCTTTCTAAGGTCTATCTAGGATACATACTTAGCATTCCTGAGTGATGTCAAAATTCTGTCGATGTTCGGTAATGGATATTTATCAAATTTGCTGACCTCGTTGAGCTTTCTACCGTCAAAGCATAGACGATATCACTCCGAGTTTCAACATTTCGTCTAACTCCTTACAAAATTCTGTCGATGTTCGGTAATGGATAGTTATCAAATTTGCTGACCTCGTTGAGCTTTCTTCCGTCAAAGCATAGACGATGTCACTCCGAGTTTCAACATTTCGTCTAACTCCTTATTTAATACTTTTGACATATACGGAGACATGGCGAAGGGCCTTGTCTTTACAGGACTGGCATCAGCCGTATCTATAGACATGGTGATTTTTTTTCGTTCGGCCTAACCTATCTTTACTACTTATTTCATTGAAAGTGCTTATTACTTTTTCTGCCTTTACGCGTTCCGTCCGCGAGAGATCATCTAGGGTACCTAGACGCGAGAAAAGGTTTTCTATAGAACTTTCTGAATAACAATCTTTAAAACTTGTATGATAATTGACTTCTAGGGACTGTGGATACCACGAATTATTTTTAAAATTTACTAGAATTCCGAATTTTTGTGCAAAATCACATCCTAAAACCAAAGTATGTGATAGAGAAGGTACTACTAAAGCAGAGATTACTAAACAATGACCATTGCAGACTAGCGGCAACTCAACCGTACCTAAAACTTTTAGACGGCTGCCATCTGCAGTGGTAACACTTCTATTTTTGACGTGGCATATTTTTTATACTTAAACGACTTAAAATTTTTATACCATTCTGACCTAAAACGGAGGCATTTGCACGAGAGTCAAGTAAAGCCGAGAAATGGGCACCTAATAGATCTATCTTTATATGCGGTCCATTATCTAAATATTTATGCACGAATAAAGGAGACATGTGACCATTTGGAGAAGCAGGAGTTTTAACTTGAGAAGGAGAATTTTTATTAGACTAAAAAAAATCTGAAACTTTTTGTAACTATTTAGTCCAATCTGATTTATTGGAGTATTTCTTTACTTAAGATCCTCGTTAGAATCTTTCTTTTATCCGCGACCGGACGTTCTAAGAAAGTACGACGGATTTTCAGTTCATAGTCTAATTCATTTTCCAGTAAGTGATTGACTTTAAAATTGAAGGCTTCCATGCTAAATGAATAAAATTTAAAAGAATTGTTTAAAAGTCGTTAAAAATATTTCTCCTGTGCTCCCAATAGTCAAAATAAAAAATATATAAAGGCACTTAAAATATGTAAACTTCTTTACCAAACATTAAAAAAAATCTTCGACAATTTCAAAAAAATTTCTAAGTATCGCCTTGTATTAAAATTCCTTTACTAAGATATCTTAAGAATTTTCAACAAAAAATCTCCAAATACCGTTTCGTATCAGCAAAGTATTTTTAATATTCATGCAAAATATAGGTGAGAAAAAACGTACTGTTTTTTGTACTCGGTTCACCGCAAAATAAATTTAACACTGTAAAAATTAAAGTAAACCAGCACATCTGCTAATCTGAACTATAAAGGTAGCTTTTAAGAAAAAAGTAGGAATCTCTTATCTTAGAGTCAACAACTAAATTCAAATATCTATATCAGATAAATTGAAATAAAAAATTCTACAAATTTCCTGCTTTTGTCTTACTGCTATAGTGTAGTTTCGTTTAATAAGTATTATGAAATAAAAATATCTGCAAAGTTAGAGCTTTTATTTTGTTCCGAAAGCTAGTACACTGAACCCTTTTTTTAAAAAATAAAATTCCAAAAGCCCCGCGTTGACAGCGCTATTTTGTACCGTTTGAAAAAATGTGTTGCCCCAAGCTTGGGCGTAATTTTGTACCGTTTGTAAAAGTGTGTTTAATTGCGCCCCACGTACATTGCGTCACTTTGTAACATTGGAACTTACCCGCTTTAATTTCCGATACTGAATTGAGTGAACCCTGATTTTAAAAGAACTAAAGAAATTAAACACACACTAGCTCAGTTTTCCTTGGTAGAGAGATATGGGTAAGAGATAATTTTCTTACGTCTTTTTGGAATTAATTTCTATTTTTTTAAAAAGGCTTTAGCTGTACAAAATTTTGGGCACCATCCATTTTAAAATAGAAAGGATCTAACTTCAGCTAAAAAAATGGAAAAATGCTGAAAGAAAGTATTGTTGGTAAACAAAAAAAATCAGTTTGGTACAGCCGTTCTTGCCCTGAAAAGTAGGATAGGTATTCAGTGAGACACTAGCTTTAATCAACAAAAAAAGAGAATTTATTCATGTTTTTTAAAAATAAAAAGTTCTAACCTTGCAGTTTTACCAAAAGAAATTCTAGCCTAACTAGTTGTTGTTACATCTAAATTTTAAACTATTATAACCCCCGAAGGCGAAAAATCGTGCTTTACACTTCACTTTTAAGTCTCTTTTGCAGTTAAGGCACTACTCTGGAATAAGTCTATTTTGGGTAACTTACTGTTCTTATTCCTGTTTTGATGGACTACGCCCGATTTCACACTTTTTCTTATCAAACACTTAGAAGGCCTACTACGGCTTTTATTTAAGAAACTGGTACTTTTATTTAGCTCTCATGTTGGTTGTTCTGAGCTTTATTTTTTTTAGTTCAGTCGAAGGAAGCCTACTTGGCGACCAGATGGAAAGTAGCTCGGCTGCGGCTCGATGGAAAACAACCCGGCTGCGGTTTGATGGAAAACAGCCTCGATTCAAGCTCTGCTGAGCCTTAAATAATCGTGCGACTTTTGACTGTAATATCACGACGCTCCAATCAAAACTGCGGATCAAACATTTTACCAATCGCGGCGTAGCGAGAGGTTCGGTCAGGAACCCGCACAACACCGTATATACCGAACGTCTTGGAACTTCTGTTTAATATACCGTTCGATACAAAAATGAAAATAAGTACAATTTGAAATGGAAAAATCAGTAACATTACATGGTCTTAAAATCTAGGAAAAAATGAATGTTACAACATATATATATATATATATATATATATATATATATATATATATATATATATATATATATATATATATATTTACATATATATATATATATATATATATATATATATATATATATATATACATATATATATATATATATATATATATATATATATATATATATATATGTATATATATACATATATATATATATATATATATATATATATATATATATATATATATATATATATACATATATTTTAAAAAATCGGTATCGTTTGTGAAGAAGTGGTTAAATCGTTTTAACACAAAAAATGTCGCCCACGTGCCAAAACGTGGCTCGGTAAGCAAAGTCACCCTGAAAGTCGAAAAACGTATCGTGTCTTCACCGGACCCGAAATTAACATTGTGTCAAGGAACGGCAAAATTTCAAGTTGTAATGTGTTCCATGAGACCATTCCAGAACATCTTCGTGCTCTTTGCTGGGCGAACATCATGTTGCTAAGTAGCTCGCTTGGGCCCACGATAAGTTACTAGAGTGGCCCTCACAATCGCCAGACGCCAACCCTATTGAAAACGTTTGATCCCTTGTAAAGAGAAAGCTCAGAGGAAAGACCCTGAGGACTTTTACTCAGTTGTCTCGTGAGAAATTTGCAGAGTATGCAGAAATTCTCCCCGACAGCATGCTTCGAAGATGCCAGGCGATATTGATGCAGGAGGCGATTGAACTTTACATGTCCCGTTATATACGTCCCTTTCCGGGTTCTTGCGTCTAGAAATCTTAATATAATTAATAGTGTTATTTTTTGTAGATTTTTAATTATTTGGGATTAATTAGGTAAGGAGTAAACAGAGTGATGAGGATTAGAGGGGTTGCTTCGTAAATATCTTGTTATGCGCCTTTATCGGAGTTCTCTGAAGTAGAGAATCAGAAAATGGTGTTATTGTCAATTTTAAGTAAATTAGGGCGTTACACGAAAATAAGGAAAAATACTTTAATTTGATTTTGTTCGATAATTTAAAAAATCTAGAATTTTTCGTAAAAATTTTAAGACATTTAGGAAGGTCCTGCATTACATATATTAATTTAAAAAATGCATGGTTCCTTATAGGAAACGTGTCTATTTAATGCAGCAAACATACATTTTTTTTTTATATCAAAAAAAAATATCGGGAAAAATATGAAATTTAGATATATTATACATCAAAATATGACGAATATTTTAAATTTTTTTTTCAACTAATTAGGAAGCTTTTTATGAATGAAAATTAAAATAATTATCAATGATTTCGAGCAATAACCTATATCAGGCGAATAAAGTGGCAACACCTCATTGACAAAAAATAGAGAGAAACTCAAATGCGTCTATGTTCGGCGTAAGTTACATCTATATGAATCGTTAAACGCAAGGTATCAGTATGGAAATTTTTAAATAAAAAAAGTAATAAAAATATGTTTCGTTTAGAATGCCTTTAATTATTCACGCTAGTAACAATTTCTAGTAGTTATAAATATTCAACGCATAATAATAATTTTTTTTAAATAGTATTAAAATATAGCATATATAAAATAAATATTATTTTAAATATTCAAACAGTGGATTTAGAACACTCGGTGATTTGGTTACACTAATTTTATTATTGTCATCAGAGATTAGAACTGTCAATATCACTGTTTACCATTCTTCTTTTTCGCCATATTTCCTTTGACTCAGTCTTTTTCTACAAACTGCTTCGGTAATATGTTTTCTTTTCCAATATATATTGTTTTCATTTTTGTCAGTAATTCCGCATTCTTTCTCTTTATCTATTTCTTAACTTTCAACTCTAATGAAGTGCACTACAATACTATTTTACCCTGAATATGCCGCAATCTCAGAATGTCAGGATGTCCAGCTATTATAAAATATGCTATATTGCCCCTTTTTAATGAATAAATTAGCAATATTTATTTTGATTTTTTCGCAAATATGGAACTCAATAACATAGATAACAGTTTTTTTAATATATCTACTGTATAAATTTTGTAATATTACTACGTTACAATGTACTACCTAAGCAAGAAGGCGCAACAGGATTACGAAGAATATAAAAGAGAAAGGAAGGTGGTTAAGGACCTGGTAAAAGATGGAAAGAGAGCAATGTGGATAGAGTTGGGAGGAAAAATGAAGAAGGCGTACAACAAAAATCAAAAACTGTTCTATGGAGTGATGAGAAATCAAAGAAAAAACAAAGAAACCATATAAAAGATGAACAAGGGACAATATTAACGGAAGAACAAGAAATCATGGATAGATGGAGGTAGTACTTCAAGAACCTTTTAGAAGAGAGAGATATTACACAACAAATAAACAGAGCAAACAACTTGAAGCAGATAAGAGGGAGAGAGAGAGATGAACATGAGGACATAAGAAAAATGAAAGCAGGCAAAGCGCCAGGACAGGACAACATAACGGTGGAAATGATGAAAGCCGGAAACGAAGATATGGTAAGAATATTGCAAATATTGATGAACAAAATATACAGGGAAGGAACTGCGCCAAAAGAGTGGCAAGTGGGAATCATAGTACCCATACACAAAAAGGGAGATACAAGAGACTGTAATAACTTCCGAGGAATCACATTACTCAGCGCAGTAGGAAAACTATACGCACGAGCGATGGAGAAAAGGCTGAGAGAAAGACTGGGGGAAACACTAGAAGACACACAATTTGGTTTCAGACTAAACAGAGGGGTGACAGATGCCAACTTCATAGTCAGGCAAGTGAGCGAAAAAGTCCTAAGAGAAGTAGGAGAAGTACACCTATGTTTCATAGACCTGGAAAAGGCTTTTGATAGAATAGACAGAGAAAACATCTGGAGGACCTTGGAGAATAGAGGAATTGATGAAAAAACAATAAATGGAATAAAATGTCTATATCGACAAACAACAAATTATGTTAGAGTAAGTCATGAGAAGTCAGAGAATTTCGAAACATCTAAAGGCGTCAGACAGGGGTGTATACTGAGTCCACTGCTGTTCTCGGTAGTGGTGGACGAGACCATAAAAACTGCAAAAAGGCAAACAAAGAAATACTGGGTAGAGTTCCGGAACATGGAGAGAGTTGGAATAACGAAGATAACATACGCTGACGATATTGTACTGATCGCAAAAAACGAGAAAAACTTGAACGAAAGCCTAAAAGTGTACAACGAAAGCTTGGAACGCATGAATATGAGCATAAATGTGAAAAGAACGGAGACAATGATCTTAAGCAAGGAGAACAAAACGCATGAAATATACCTAAGAGAAGAAAAGATACAGCGGGTGGAGAGTTTCAAATATTTGGGTGCAATGGTGAATAGGAATGGAAGGCTGGATGGGGAGATTAGGGCGAGGACAGAGGCTGCGGAGAAACTCTTTAATAGTATCAAGAACACATTCCTAGGCAAAAAAGAAATACCAAAATCAACAAAACTACAAATCTTCAAAAGGGTGGCGACACCAATAATTACGTACGGATCTGAGGTGTGTGACAACGACACAAAGTCACACAAGTAAGATACAAAGCATCGGAATGAGATTCCTCAGACAGATCGAAGGAAGACTGGATAGGTTAAGAAACGTTGACATATGAGAAACATTGGAAATGAGGCCGATACAGGAGAAAATAGAAAAAAGTCAGTTGAGGTGGTTTGGACATATACAAAGAATGGGACAGGAAAGACTGGTAAGAAGGGTGTATGAAGCAAGAGAGAATAGAAAATCAAGCCGAGGAAGATCACGAAGAACATGGAGGAAGGAAGTAAGGGGAACAATGGAGAAGAGGGGAGTGAGGTGGGAGGAGGCAACAAGGCTAGCCCGAAATAGAGAAAGATGAAGAGAAATATGGAAGACGCCAACCTAACCCAACCCACTCACACCAGCCTACACCGAGAGGTATCATGGCTAAGGATTAACTAAGTACAATGTACTTAGATCTTTCGTTTTTTTCTTTTCTTAAGTTTGAACTAAACATTCAAAAGTTAGTCTATTCATATAAAAACTCTAATAAGTAATACAAAAATAATGGATAAATAATGTCAAACGTGTCAGTATATATAATTATTACTATATGCGTCATTAGAAATATAGGCTTACAACAAAATACTAATATAAACTAACGCAATTTACTTTTGGTTTCACCTATACCACCGCAACTTCCTTAAGAGAAACAGTTAGCCCGTTATCCCTTAGGACCTGGCAGTGCTGAACTTTGTTGTGATTATGTCTTACCATAAAGTATCTGTCAAATTCAGTTCATATTTTTTAACATATAACCGCTAATTATTAAGATCCTTTTGTTTTTACAAGTTAATCGGAAACCAAAACTGAAAATGCCTATTTCTTATTATTTTTTCTAGCTTTTGGTCTTTTGAAGCCCACATTTAATTCGTTGGCCCAGGTATAATTTTAAAATTATTGATAAAATAATTCTTTATAACTGTCCCAGTCGATTTATTCATATCATCTAGAATAATTTTCTTATAATAAATTCTATAAAAAGGGTGAATTTCAACACAAAATTTGTCTCTTGTAATTCAAAACAAGCCATGCATGATTTAACAGTTTTTTTTTCCGAATTGACCTCTTTTCTTCAAACTTTTTTGGACTTTTATTCTTCTGAACTGAAGTATGGTGTGTCGTTTGTAGTTTTTTTTTATTATTTACGTTATTAACGGAAATCTCATTATTCCACTCTGTACTTGTTTTTGGTTAAAAAGTGAGCATTTCATACGTGACTGTTTTGAATCGCATTGATAAGCGATACAAAGTATTTGGGACGTAGGGATAGTTTCCAATATTTTGTGAATAAAGTCTCAACATATGGTATTATTTCCCTTTTAAGAATATCAGTTATTGATGATTACTATTTAGTGAGAATTTGGAAAAAATCCAATTTCGTATTGCAGTATTTACATATGCAGGGTAAATAACTTTATTTGTGATTAATATCTAATTAGACCAAGAGGGCGACCCGAAATTTTGACCTATCGACTAACCGACTGCCTAGTTGTTCATTCTATCGAGCGAATCGAATAAAATCCTTTAACGTTTATTTCGCGTCCTCTCTAGAAATGCCTAGATAAAGGCCCAAAATGCTACATCCAAGAATGGTCTGTCTTTTAAACCCTTGAGTCAAGTACGGTACATTTGTTGATATTAAAAAAGTCGGGCGTTTTTGGCTGGAACAAGCGGGTCCAGCTTCGTCCTCCGGTATTGGCGGCGTCTGCCTTTTGCAGGTTTCCTCTTATTTCACCAAGAATAAACTAAATTTATTGTTTTTTTTTTATGATTAAATGAGCCCATTTTTAGAACGACGTTTTTTGGGCCTAAAGCTGGGTCCGGTCTCTTTGGGGCGCTCGACTTTTTTAATGTCAACAAATTTTATGTTGCTTGATTCAAGTGGTTAAACGACAGTCTATTTTTGGATGTAGCATTTTGGGTCTTATCTGGGCATTCAAGGGCATGGGGGCCGCAAAATCAACGTGAAAGGTGATCGACTCGACCGATAGAATGAACAACTAGGCAGACGGTCAGTCGACAAGTCAAAATTTCGGGTCGCATTCTTGGCCTATAAGAAATGTATGACGTGTATTTTTGGTTTTTGCTGTCGGATCGTTCATGTAAAGAAGAAAGACGATAGGAAACAATTTTAAATCCTATAGCACATCGACGTTGAGACTGAGGTTGCCGAAAATAAATTGTAACAATCAGTACCGTTAGAAATACTAAAAGTCCTAACTGAATAAAAGTGAGAATAACACAGGCCAACGATGAAAAAACTTTTTTAATAATTTTGCCTGATTCCTATGTTTTTTGGTGTGCTGAGTCCGAAAATTATAAAAAAAAGTCGTATTACCCACTAATTTTTCACATTTTAATATTCAAAATGTGAAAAGTTTATTTTTTATCATTCGAATGTTATTAGATTGGCAATAAAATCAAAATTTTATAAGGTTGGCAGTAAAATCAAATGTTATTAGGTTGGCAGTTCTGATAAATGTCACAGCTGTTTGTTTTCTTCCTGTTAATATAACCTCACATTGCAGTGTTTAACTCATGTGCTTTAATTCACACTCAAAGTGTGGCTAATCGTGGTTGTAAAAACTCTCCCAACACTTTTTGTTATATATGTGGTGAGTTTGTACTTAATAAACATCAAAGAAACATTAATGACTTTGTAAAAAAAAGTATACTTTGCATATTTTGGTGTATAAATGGGCAATCAAGAAAAATGTTGGGCTCCTCACAAAGTATGTTATGTTTGTGTCGAGGATCTCAGGAAATGGTATAAGAAAGAAGAGAAAGCTTTTAGATTTGCAGTACCCATGGTGTGGAGAGAGCAAGAAAATCATTCAAATGATTGTTATTTTTGCAGCGTTGATGATTCTGGATATAACTCCAAAAATAAGAAAGTAATTTATTTATTTATTTATTTACGGTTCATTAGAACCTAATTTAACTATCGGATAGGCATATTCTTACAATGTCGACATAATAATTGCTTAAACTTATTTATGGTCATTAAAATGTTTAAGTCCTTTATAATAAAGATTTGCTCGATCAGCTTCATTTGTAATTCCTACTACTCGGAAGTCATTTCATCCTCTGGTGTTGTAGTTGTGTATCTGATTGACGTATCTAATTTTCTCGGCAAATATGTGGGACAATTTTCTATCTTTATGTTATAGATGAATTTCATTGCGTAATAAAATAATCTCTGCTTTACACTCAGCCAATTTAATCGATCTAACATATCTTTTATGTGCGTATCCCTAGGCTTCCGCAATATAAATCTCATTGCCTTGTTTTGAAGTTTTTGCAGTAGTTCTATTTGTGTATCCTTAGCAAGAAATAATACCGAAGGACAATAAATATTGTCTATCCTAACTTTACTTCAGCTAATCGGCCGATAGGACATGGACCGGGACTTCCTGTCCCTGAGCCACCTCAGTCTATTGATGACGTTTTACAGTCCAGTCCCGAATTTAATGAAAATCGACCGGATGATGATGAGTTTTAATGTTCTCTAGAAAATTTAAAACCACAGTTGTTTACACAAGGTGAGTTAACTGAGTTAGTGAGAGATTTGGGTTTGATTAAGGAAAAAGCAGAATTGCTTGGTTCTAGGCTGATAGAAAAACATTTATTGGAATCTGGAACATCTATTTAGATATATAGAAGAAGAAATCAACAGTTTGCTCAGTTTTTCAAGCAGGAAGAGGATTTGTTTTACTGTCATGATATTGGTAGATATTGTGAGAGAACTGTGGGTGATACAAAAAAACCGATACCAGATACGGTTTCAGCACCCAAAAATACACAACACTTAGATGTATTGGTTTAAAAAATCTTTTTTTTGTTGGTCTGTGTAATCAGTACTAAAGGACATCTAAGAACAGGGATATTTATGCTTACTTACCAGCATTTAGAAATTTAAAATATGGAAAATAATATTCTTTTTTTTTTTCAGGTATGTCAGTTCTTATAATAAACCCGCTTTAAACAAAAAGTTGGTAAGTACTTCGCGCTTTAATGAAATACTAAAAATTATTTTAACTCGTATATAGCAAAACAAACTTTTCTTATTCCTGCATCATTACCAGAAAAGAACTTTTGTTTTAGCCTGTATCCATTTATACATTGCAAGTAAAGCATGTGAAATAATTAGAACGTAGAAGTATAGGATTTACTTTCGGTTTGTATACAGTTTTTGATTAAAAAGTAGAAAGTTGCAGACACCATTATAGCTTTTTTAATAAAATTATTTATCCGTTACTGCTTTTGCAAATACAAGCGGTGAAATAAGTACTACACTTGTTTTTTTGCTTTGGTACTATGACTGTATGCTTATAGTTTTTATAAGAATCAGGGTTTCATGATTTTACGAATACATACGAGGTACTGTACTTTATTAAACAATTTTTTTAATCATACGTTTTTAGTGTTCCGTACGAAACACTTAAAAAATCACTTCGGTGTCTGTCCGTTTGTCCGTCTGTCACACCCGATTTTGTCCGAAACTATTTGACACAGAAAGTTGAAATTTGGAACTAATATAGGAATTAATAGCCTTATCAGAGCCGTGTAGCTATAAAAGTTAAATTTTGTAAATTTTGACTTACGAAGTTAGTTTTGGGGGATGAAATCGGAAGTGAAAAAAAAAAAATTTTACCAGGTCATCGAGTGGGGTATCCAATGAACGCGAGTTCAAAAATATATATAATATTTGGGCACACTTTTCTTTGTATTATTTTTAAAAAATTGCTGCCTCCTTATCTCGAAAAGTACTGATCAAAAAAATTTTGAAAAAATTCTGGAATATTTTCCACAGGGTTTAGATTGAACGAAAATTATTACGAGTGTATTACCTTTAATAATTTATCTGGTATATAAAAAAAAAAAACACAAGAATTTCAAGGTCATCAGTTTTCAGTAAAGATCGGGAAAAAAACTTTTGTTTTAGCTTGTATCCATTTATACATTGCAAGTAAAGCATGCGAAATAATTAGAACGTAGAAGTATAGGATTTACTTTCGGTTTGTATACAGTTTTTGATTAAAAAGTAGAAAGTTGCAGACACCATTATAGCTTTTTTAATAAAATTATTTATACGGTTCCGGCTCTTGCAAATGCAAGCGGTAAAAATAAGTACTACACTTGTTTTTTTTGCTTTACAGAATAACTTTGGTACTATGACTGTTGAAAACTCATTTGGAGTGTGTTTTGTGAAATCATCGATCATTTTTATATCTACGTAACAAAAATTTTTATTTTAAAAGCAATCAGCATACGAAACACTAATTGCGCAAGTATGACTTGCACTTGGCCGGTTTTTTTCTCCACTGTCTAAATGCTTCCGCAATTATTTAGTACTCAACTATGTCAATTACAGATACAGATTTTTAGTATTTACGATAAAAATGAGGCATGTTACTATGTGCAGTACTGAATTTGACTCTCTCACCTTAAGGAGTAAATTAATTTAAACATATTTTAAAGGATGGGTAGTTATATTGAAATATGATTTACAAAAAAATTGAGCAGAAGAAGAAATACGAAAGCGTATTAAAAACTCATGCTTCCATGTCTATGCTTTTATTAGTAACAGATATGTTTGACAAATATAAGTGTGAAATTGTAACCTAAAGTATTCTCCATCTACTGTTGTGTCCATTTTTCCACGTAGTCGTCATTTGCAGCACCACACTTATGCTAACATATGACGAGTTGAGGAAGCCGTTACGGAAAAAGCTGAAGAACGGGGCTATCTTGGATCCTCCGTTTTCACCTCTGCATCCGAAGAGGCACATTTGCTCTTAGATATGCTTTAATCTTCGGCAAGAAATAAAAAAATTGCAAAGCCCAACGTTTGGACTGTAAAGTAAGAATGGGGTAAAACTCATCGCGTCAAACTCACTCCAGTGGTTTCCGGGTTCTCTGACTTTTAATAAGGCTGAGCCTTGTCAAGATAGAAGATTGGCATTTTCTCTAAATGAACCTTTCGCATCTGTGACTTCAGAAACCTGAGGATGTTAATATATCCTTCTAAGTTGACAGTACTGCCACATTCTTACAATTCAAGATGAACAATGTCATCGTTATTCCAAGGCGCTATGGTTCTGAGACTTGTGTAAGACTGAGCGTTCTCATGCTGAAGAATTTGTATTTCTTCTGAATGAACTTTAGATGTCCGTTGCTTTGGATTTATTAGGATTTTGATATATCCTTTTGAGTTGACCGTATTGCCAAGTTTCAAGATGAACCATGACATCGCTGTTCTAGCAAGATGGTAATTATAACCTATTTAGTTGACCGAATTGCTTTGAATGTTTCGGATGTGACGAAGAATTAACCACCAGCCACTTTTTGGTGTAGAAAAGCATGCCTCATATCGGCCCTAAATTTGTTCGCAAATTTGATAACGGTTCTTTGATTGATTACGTACAAAAGGACATGCCATTTTCAGAACTATAGTATGCTAACGCGATGTTGCTGAGCATTGCCTCTGTAGAAACTTTCATTCGGTTTGGCTACGGAAGTATTAATTTTCACCACGCTCGTGCATAACATTATCATTACTTGTATAGTTACATCTAACAGCTTGTTACTCCTCGTACAACGCTTTTCAAGCAGCCTTTTATATGGAGAACTACATACCACACCTAGTACTTTTAGGTAGGGGATGAGGGTTGATAAATGGGTGGTGGTACGCACCGGCCTGTTCAATTAAATCATTATTAAATTCTTCTACATATTAGTTTAGTACATATTATTAATTTGTGATTATTACTTGGTTGTGCGTATATTTTTTAAAGTGTTGCTAATATGGAAGCAAAGTTAATAAAAAGTAATCTAGGAAAGGACATGTTATGTGTGAATTACTACACTTACTTTCGACAAAAGGTGCTAAAATGTGGAGAAACATTTTGGAGATGTTCAAAAAAAGATTGCAAATCAAAAGTCTTCACCGTTGGGCCCGAGAATTTAGTTACCAGAAGTGAAGGACTCCATACACACGAAGCTGACACCAAGAAGCTAAATCGGCAAATAATTAGTAATTTCTGCAAAAGAAAAGCCGGTGAGCATATGAGTGAAAGGCTATCTAAAATTATCCGACAAGAACTACAAAACACGCTGCCTGAAACAGTAACAGAAAAAGATGTCGAACATATTAGAAAAAACATTTATAACCATAGACGAAAATTTTTGCCAGGACGTAATCCCAAGAAGTGCTGAGGAGGTGCATAGTGTTTTACAGATATTTGAAATCAAAACTGGCAAGGGTGAGAATTTTCTGTATATCAATGAACTCGAAAGTGGCATTATTGTTTTTTCTTGCACTACAAATGTCAATATGTTGTGTAAAATATCCAATATATATATATATAGATTACATACTGCACTAAATATTTTACACAGTTATTTTCAGTGCATGGTTTTGCAAATGGTCATTACATTCCGTTATTATTTTGCTTATTGCGTGATAAGAGAGCTGAAACATACAAAAACCTCTTCACATTATTAAAATGTAAGATTTATTCAACAGATACACTGTATTTCAATCCAGAGAAAATTACTATTGACTTCGAAAAATCTATTCATAAGGCAGTATCTGAAGTTTGGCCAAATGCTAAAGTGTTAGGATGTAGATTTCATTTACACCAATCTTGGTTTCGCAAGATACAGAGTCTAGGTCTAGCTAAAGAATATTGCAAAAAAATTCTGAAATTGGTCGTTGGTTAAAGTATTGTTTCGGCTTGTCCTATTTAGCACCCGAAGAATTAGGTGACAGTTTTGCATACGATTTATATTCTATAAAACCTGAGGATGAACGTTTAAATAAATTTTGTGATTACCTACTAGAAACGTATATAGGGGAAGGAGCCGATTTTCCAGTTGAAGTATGGGCAGAATCGAGTCCATCTTTAACTCGAACGACTAACTATTGTGAGTCCTTCCATTCCCATCTAAATAATTCTTTTTATTCTACACATCCGTCTCTGTATACTTTTATCGATAGGCTGAAAGAATTTCAGATTAACGTATATATAAAAAATACAAAGTGTCGTATAAGTAATAATTATAATTATCAAAAATTACAACATTTAAAAAATCTTTATGAACAAAGACAATTAGGAAATATTAATCGTTTCCATTTTTTAAAATGTGTCTCCTATTTTTCTCAACCTGTTTTGTAAATATATATAAAGAGATATGTATAGGTTTGTAGCAATTTCTAGTATATGTAAGGAAATTGTATTTTATCTATTTAGCAAAAACTTCATGTTTTTTATCAATATTATTCTACTATGAAATAAAAACATATATTTTTGCAAATATCTAAAATTTTCATAAAAACTGATGTAAAAGAAATCCGTCCAATTTTATTTAGATGAATAAAGCATAATTATATTTGCTTGATGTGGAAATTACCTGTAAGATTTAAGCACCCTTATAAGGTTAGTGTGGAATTTACCTGTTGTATTAAGGGCGCAGGTAGTCTTGGTGTGAAATTTACTAACGCCGATGGGACCGATGGGTGGGGCGGATACCAATTTTGCAGATATATGTCGTGTTCTAGTATTGGTGGTTTTGGTGACACTAAACCGATATTACGTTCTTTCATTACCCATGTTAATACATACATATTCCTAAACCTATGTTATAAAGATTCACAAACGGACGAAACAGTAAAATGGTGGCTTCAAGGTTGGACTTACTTACTGACGACGCCAATGCTGGTAACATTAGGGGAATTATGATTGGTGAGGGAAGCGACAAAACAGACCTCCGACAAGCAAGTCAAGACACGCTGGTGCTGTAACTTAATTGGTAGGAGTACAGGGACGTATACCCTAAGATGGTGGATTCGGTCCCCACCAGCACCGATAAGCTCGTTTAATCCGTTTCTAGTTCTATCTGCCTTCAAATATTTTCTTGTTTGTTCATGGTTTCGGTGACTCTAAATTGATGTTATTGATGTTTTAAAAAAAATTGTAATAAATATTTAAAACACCCCAGGTTTATTTCATTAGGTCGGTTATGATAATAGCAGTCTGTACAACCAATATTAACACTCAAGTTTGTTGAATTTAGTTACGTTCATGATTATCTCGTAACTTTCTTTAAGTAATTATGAAAGTCAAACAGTGTTTAGATTCCTGCTTAAGTATTATTTCACACCGTATTAATTACTTCATTTCATGGTATGTTCAGCATTAATAATTTTACGATTTTACAGGGTTTTATTGGAGTTTAAGTTGAAGACTTTGTTATAAGGCTTTTTGTTTTTCTTTCGTATTCCTTCTTAAAAGATGTTACTATACACTCTTCCAAAATTATGAATTATTTAAAAATCTCCTTTTTCCGACTTATTGCTAGGCACTATTGCCTGTTTTCTTTCTTCCCTGATCTATATATCGTCGCTCTATCTCTTTCTTGGACCTCCCATTGACCTTCTTCCATTCGGCGACTTATCTCTTATAATCCGTACTATCCTATTGTTTGCATTCTTCCTATGTGTTGATCCCATTTCACTTTTTTTCCTCTTATCCATTGGTTGATATTTTCTATATTACATGTGCGTCCTATATCTTCACTCCTTTCTCTATCATTGTGTCTTGTTTGTAAATCTTCTAAGTATTCTCATTTCAGTTGATTCCAGCATCCTCTGTGTTATACTTGTATCGGGTCTTGTTTCAGATGTGTAAGTTATTGCTGGTCGTATTATTATTGTTTAAAAATGCATGGCAAATTTAATTTACATTATTTTTTTATTAACAAGGAGATTCGGCAACGCTTATTTTGACAGGCCATTGTCTTTATTTTTATTTGAAGTATGCGCCCACTGCTTCGAGCTTGCACAGTAGTAAAGGGAAGAAATCAGATATAAGAACCCTTCTGTTATCGTTATTTCAAGCATACGCCCACTGTTTGGAGCTTGCGTAGTATTGAAACAAAATACGAGAAACCACTAAAAAGATCAGTAAAATTGAAATTATAATTTTTTATTGCAAATATCATTAAGTTAGTGTTCAGATTATGTTGGGATTTTGTAATCTTTGGCACAATAGCATTACAGTGTGTAGTGAAATTTTATTTATCGCATATTCGTATTAACTTTGAAATATTGAAGGAAGTGATAGAAACCTGCTTTGCTTAACCATGGAGTGAATTTAAAAAAATCATTTATAGAAGACTAGCCGTGCCCGCGGCTCCGCTCGCGTGGACTTGATTCATTATTATCGGCACTGCTTATTCCCTATATTACCTAACGTAACAGAACATATGAATTTATAAAAAAAACACGTAAATGGGATAAGTGGTTCTTGAGTGCTAAAACAGAGAGACGTTGCGTTTATATATATATTATAGTTTTTTTTTTTGATAAATATTAAATTAGGATTTAAAAAAAAACACGAAAATCGGTTAAGTGGTTCTCGAATGATAAGCGCATTAACGGACAGAGAGACAGACAGAGAGACCTTGCATTTTACATAGACTGTATTCTTTGTTACATGATATTGTTCCATGTTTAACGGTTTAGGCAGGCTATAACCTGGCTAGAGAACATATGTATAAATCTAAAAAAAAACAACACGTAAATCGGATAAAGGGTTCTCGAGTGATAAGCGCATTAACAGACAGATAGAGAGACGTTGCATTTTATATATATTATAGATTATAGATTATTATTATTATATAGTCTGGAAAGACAACATATGTAAGAATAAAAAAAAAACTATAATTCTGGTAAGTGGTTTTCAAGTGATAAGCACACTAACGAACAGACAGACAGACAGAAAGACGTTGTATTTTATATATATTATATTCTTTGCTGCATGATATTATTCCATATTAAATGGTTTAGGCAATGTATTGCAAGAGAACGCACTAGCGGCAAACCTTTTTCCCACTTGATTTATTATTATCGTCACTGCTTATTATGTTACCTAATATAATAAAATATATCCTATAACCTGGCTAGGGAACATATGTATGTTTAAAAAAATACACGTAAATCAGCTAAGTACTTCTCGAGTGATAAGCGCACTATGGGACAAACAGACAGAGAGACGTTGCATTATATATGTATATATATATATATATATATATATATATATATATATATATATATATATGTACATATATATATATATATATATATATATATATATATATATATATATATATATAATAAAAGAATATAGATAACCTGGTCAAAGAACAAATGTATGAATTAAAAAAAAAACATGTAAATCGGATAAGTGGTTCCCGAGTGATAAGCGCACTAACGGACAAATAAACAGAGAGATGTTGCATTTTACATATATTATAGAAGATTTTACATAATCTGGCCAGTGAACAAATGTTTGAATTAAAAAAAAAAACATGTATATCGGATCAGTGGTTCTCGAGTGATAAGCGCACTAACGGACAGACAGACAGAGAGACGTTGCATTTTATATATATTATAGAAGATTATAAATAACCTGGCCAGAGAACAAATGTATGAATTAAAAAAAACATGTAAATCGAATAAGTGGTTCTCAAGTCATAAGCACACTAACGGACAAACAGACACAGCGAGACTTTGCATTTTATATATATCATATTTTTTGCTACATGATATAGTTCCATATTTAATGCTTTAGGCGGTGGATGGCAAGAGAACACGCTAGCTGCAAACTTTTCTCCGACTTGATTCACTATTGTCGTCACTGCTTATTCCTTATGTTACCTATCGTAATAAAATATAGCCTATAACCTGGCTAGAGAACATATGTATGTTTAAAAAAAAAGGCACCTAAATGGGATAAGTGGTTCTCGAGTAATAAGCGCACTAGCGGACAGTCAGACAGACAGAGAGACGTTGCATTTTATATATATTATAGATGAATACTAACCTAACTTTGTAATTTCTTTGCGTTAATACTGCACATGCTTGAGATAACGATGAGACCAAAGAAATGTGAAAATTAAGCGTTGTGAAATCTTTCTATTTCCTTTCTAGTTTAACTGTTATACGTGTTTAAATTTGAAATCGATATAATATTTTGTTTGAAGACGAACCAACTGACATACAATCTTTTCTCTTCGAGACAGAAGTAAAAATCATCATCCGTTTCATAAGTTATTAACTCTATCACAGATAAATTCAAACTGGATATTGCTATTTGGTGTAATATTAATAACATGCGTGTACAATTTTCATCTAATAGGTAGTTTCAGCTTTTGGTATAAAATTTTTACAACTGAGTTGCGTGTATACACCTGCAATAGGCCAATATTTACATTACATCGGTTAGAGAGATCATGCATATGTATTGTTTTGATTGCATTTCTGTGTAAATTCGAAAATAAGCTTTGGCTTTTGGATCAGTGGTATATCATCATTATGCATTGATGTAAAAGCTAAATATTACTGACTCGTGGATATGATGATTACAATTTATAGAACAAGTAACGCAACTTGGCCTTTTTAATGGCAGCACATAAACTACCGGAGTTTTGATGTGTAAATTCGAAGACGTGTTCCGATTTTCACAGCTTTTTTTAAAAGTTAGGCTATGTTTTTTTTATTGATATCCAAGGAAGGAATATAATGGGCTGCGGATTGAGGATATAATACAAAGCTAAATATAAGAACATGCTTTTTCGGTTATTTTCACTTCATATACGAAAAATATCAAGATGTTTTAGGTTTTACGTTTAAAATACAACTTAGGTTGTATAAATTTGTTTAATTGCCGAATTTGTTGTTTCTAATTCAGAAGATTTGACTTTTCTCACTTTTAACGGATACCAATTAATTACTGCACATGCAATGCACTCCAAATTACTTGATTGATCAGCTTTTGCAGTCAAGAAGTTAATTATACTCAGAATCATATATGTTTTATTTTGGATCGCAAAATTGTGTTGCACTTAATGGAGTATTTTTATTAGTCAAAAATTGGTTAAATGTATTGGCCTTGAAAATACAAGTTGTAAATATTTCTTTTTGAGGTCATTCTAATCACATCCCTTTTTCATAATATATATATATATATATATATATATATAATATATATATATATATATATATATATATATATATATATATATGTATATTAGCTGTGCCCTCGGTTCCACTCGCGTGGACTTCGTTCACTATTATCGTGACTGCTAATTCCTTATATTACCTAACGTAATAATATATATCGTATAATCTGGCCCTAAAATATATGTATGAATTAAAAAAACAACATGTAAACGGGATAAGTAGTTCGCGAGTAATAAGCACACTAACGGACAGACATACAGATAGAGAGACGTTGCATTTTGTATATATTATATTCTTTGCTACATGATATTGTTCAATATTTAATCGTTTAGGCAGCGTATTGCAAGAGAACGCGCTAGCGGCAAACTTTTTTCCCACTTGATTCACTATTATCGTCAATGCTTATTCCGTATGATACCAAAGGTATTAAAATATATCCTATAACCTGGCCAGAGAACATATGTATGTTTAAAAAAAAACCGGTCAAGTGCAAGTTGAACTTGCACAATAAGTGTTCCGTACATTGATTCATAAGCCATCTCATACACACTCAGTAATACACAATAATTCAACTCATCCTTAGTCACCCGAAATGGCTGCTTTTAATTCTTTAATCCACAGACTTCTACACATACCTATGTCAGAGGAAAATTATATTAAGGAACTAAATATAATAAAAACCTTTAACAATGGATATCAACCTAATATCATAGATAGAATTGTCAATAGAAACTCCTGCCCGCAAACAATTAATCTGTTATAACCAACTTCTAAAAACAATAACCGAAACTTTAATACTTCTACTTATACAGGAAAAATAACTGACTTTGTATCTAAACAATTGTCTAAAAGAGAGTTAAATATTGCTTTTGGAACTAATAATATACTTTTTAATTTGATAAAAAACAACAAAAATAAAACCAACAAAAGGACAAAGTCAGGAGTATACCAACTTAATTGTGGGTCATGCCCTGAAAGTTTATATTGGTCAAACAGATAGATCATTAGAAAATAGCAGGTCAAGTGCAAGTTGAATTTGCGCAATTAGTGTTCCGTACGTTAATTGCTTCTAAAATAAAAAATTTTGTTACGGAGGTATATATATATATATATATATATATATATATATATATATATATATATATATATATATATATATATATATAAATTTTTTTTATGTATCTTCGGTTTTGGTTCTTCAAATGAAAATCTTGGAGTTCTTTTGATTTTTTTTTTTATATTATTTTGACGTTTCGCCCTAGTTTTGGGCATTTTCAAAAAAACAGTTTGCCATGTCTAGAAATAAAAATTAAAAATACATCACAGTCTTGCTGCAGTATTTTTAATTTTATTTCTAGACATGCCAAACTGTTTTTTGAAAATGCCCAAAACTAGGGGCGAAACGTCAAAATAATATAAAAAAAAATTCAAAAGAACTCCAAGATTTTCATTTGAAGAACCAAAACCCAAGATACATCAAAAAGATTTATTTACATAAAGGTTCAAGAAATCAAATCTTTTTATCATATATTTATATATTTATATATATATATATATATATATATATATATATATATATATATATTCTGTGACTTCATCTAGCGTGTGGTTAGACTAAAGTGGCATTGGGCGGGACACGTGGCCAAAAGTGATTCTAAATGGATCAAAGCCGTAATGCAGTGGAGACCAGGGAAGACAAAGGAAAATGTTAGACGACTGCAGGATAGATGGAGGGACGATATTCAACAAAATGCCTGGCAAAACTGGATTCAGGCCGTCCAGCAAAGATCGACCTGGAACTCTCTGGAATAAGCCTATGTCCAGGAGGAGACTTCTGCGGGCTAAAGAAGAATATATATATATATATATATATATATATATATATATATATATATATATATATATATATATATATATATACATATACATATACATATTGTCGTAAGTGATCCACTTTTTATCGGCCGTGATAAACTGCCCTTTAGAAATGGCTTGATTTCATTACCCAAGCATCGAGTTTCTTTTCGTAGTCAGCTTTCTCCAAATGGTTTAAAATTGTTAGGTGATGGATGTTTAGTTACGTGCCGGTCTTGCTCAGTTTTTGCCTGAACTCTCTGTCATTGGTGGACCAATGTGATAAGCATCTTTGTCATCGAAATTTTCAGAACGACAGCGACTAAACTATTTTGGCTATTGCTTCTGGTACCGTATCTTGACCATTAACAGCATAATTTTTTTCCTAGGCCTGCGCAGTATTTGTGCCTTTATCGACGTCAAATTGTAGAATGTAGCGAACTTTTGCAGAATTTCACTCGTCTTCAAGGTATTCTAAATTAAGTCTGAATAAACGCATTCCAACGGTGTGGTACGGGTACTGCTGTCAAATGTTTGGTTACAACAGACGCTAAGTTTGCTAAGTATGGCCCTGTACGATTTATATTACCTGTGATATATAACGCTTAAACTATCTAACGAGAGAAACGCTAAATACTTTTTCGACAACGCAATACTCCTCCACGCTTCATACTCCTCTGCAGTAATATCGTTAAAAAGCTATGCAAAAATTGATGTAATTATACACAAATTTTGTAACCTTGCAAACTTTTATCTGAACTTTTATAAAACTATGTAAGATTACACAGATATGCGAAATATACTACACAAAAATAGACAATGAAAATGAAATCCATATGTTTATGTAAAACTCCATTATTCACAGAAGTATTTTACATTTAAAATTGCGTTTTATTTTGTGACTTAGCAAGGAATCGGATATTTAAAATAAACAAGAAACAACGGTGAAGTTCTTTTTTAACATAGAATTCGACACAAAGCTGAAAGACAACACAAATTTATATAAAATTGAGCTGTTCTTCTTTGAAATATTAAATATTTTTATTGAAGTACAGTATCATTTATATAAATATGTAGATGAGTTATTATCAATGTTTAATGAATTTTTTGAAAGGTGGTTGCTTCAGTTTTTTATGGCCATAGTATATGTGCTGCAAGGAAATCCTTAAAGCACTACAGCAGCGAAAAAAGCGATTCATGTTTGTCTAGAATAGCTATAAATTGCGCCTGATGGGAATTACAGTCCTGAGCAAATCACTCCAAAGGGATGAGGTTCTCCATATTAAAGACTGGTTGAAAAGGGTTGTACGAGAAGTGACTAGCTGAACTTCATTCAGATATGAACTACTAGCGCGATGCGTATTCCTAGAATGCACCGCATTGGGAAGAATTTAGCGGGCTACTTCTATCGAACATTTTCCACAAAAATACTTTTAGAATATACTTAAGTTGCCAACCGTTTTTCGATGTTTCAAGGAATCAAGGTTGCGAGTTATTTCTGAGTCTTCAATCAGGCGAACATCTCTTTTCTGAATAGAATTCAACAAACACACTGTATGCTTTGGAACAGTATTCCATCGTTGGTCGAATTTGAGCTTTGTACAGAATTAACAGTTGTCGGGGAGGGTAACACTTTCTAGTTGGAAATAATATTCCGAATTTTTGTGAAGCTCTGTTTGCTATGCTTGCAATATGTTCATATAGTAAATCCCAAGATATAAGATCCTACCTTTTTGCTTTTTCAATGGGATAATAAACGACCCTATTAAGGTTTTGTGCATAGTTGCCAGGTATTACGATAAACGTATTTTTATTTTACCTGCTTTGTATACCGGCGCCACTTGCACCTGCAATCTTATTGGATCTATTTTTACCTATATAATTACTACCTGGGAACCCGGTTTGGAGCCTTTTAAGTATTTGATAATATAGGCCTAATGACCACAGATTCGAAAGATACTTTTTATTATTTTTATTCTCAGTTTTACTTACAACTTACAACGTAATGATTCTATTTTAATTATGTTGCGTCCATGGGAAAATTGCAATAGTGGCTATCGCAAGAGAAAACATTTATCACTTGACGCTAAACAAATAGTGAAAAATGTTTACGACAGTTTGGTAAAAAGAAATTTGAATAAACAAAGTGCTTTATAAGAAACCAGTGAACTAACAAAAACCCCAATTTCTACTATTAAGGGTATTGTAGGAAAACCATCACTCAGGAACAGGAAGGAACGGAAAATTTTTTAAATACATCGTGTAGACGATTGTCAAAAAGACGTCATCAGGAAAAAAATATATTCTCGGTATGAAGAGCAGTTGGTTCCGACACTAGACAAAATAAAATTAAGACTGGTGCAGGACAGGACCAATATACATTGTGGCCGACCAACCCTTCACAGAATTCTCTTAAAAATGGGATTCACGTTCCGAAAAATCAACAAAAGGCAAGTAGTGATGGAGTCACAAAGATTACGAATCTCGAGACATACTTATTTACAAGAAATTAAAAAGTATCGATCAGAGAATTGGCCAATAATTTACCTTGGCGAAACATGGTTCGATACCCATGACACTGTGCAAAAAGTGTGGGTTGACAGCAGTACAAAATGTCAGACTAACGCACCTTTAAATAAAGGTAAACGAATAACCATTTTGCATGCTGGATCTGAAAAGGGTTGGGTTTCAAATTGTCTACTATTATCTGCCAAAAACATAAAAAATTCTAGTTTGGCCTATCACGAAGACAGGTCCGCAGAATTTTTTGAAAATTGGTTCAAAATTCCCTTTTGCCAAATGTTCCTGAACAGAGTGTTATAGTTATAGACAATGCAAGTTACCATAGTCGCCTACTAAATAAGGTTCCTAATGCAACCAACACCAAATCGGAAATACAGGAATATATGTTAGAAAATGACATTTTTTTGACTTTAGTTATAAAAAGTGATCTTTTGGAAGTTTTGAAAGACTATAAATTGAAAAAGAAATATGTTTGTGATAGTATGGCTGAGAAAATGGGACACACTGTTTTGCGGCTTCCTCCGTATTATTGTGTGTTTAATCCAATTGAACATATTTGGCATCAAGTTAAATTAAAAATAAGGGCACAAAATGTTTCTCCTACTTTAAGCGTGACTGTGGTTGAATTAGTAAAAAAAGTTTTTTTTTTTTTTTTTTAAAAAAAGGGGCGAACCCCTTTTATGGCACTGGCATGAACCAAATGACCAACATCTCTCTTTATTTATAGGAATATATACATTTTCTTAAATCTAAACTTATACCTAAAGACACACACAACACCCAGCCCAGACACGGAATCGAACCGCGGACCTCTCGGACAACAGCGGGCAAGGCTAACGCCTTAACCCACTGCGGGCGTAAAAAAATAGTTATAAATGATATACTTTGTGAAAGCTGGAAGAATTCCATTCAGCACGTTGTTAAAATTGAAGATTCATATATTTATGTAAATAATATAAAACCATTGATAATTACCTCAACTGATGACAGTGATAGTGAAACCGAATTAGGCTTAAGTTAAAATATATTTTTATTTATACAATATGTCCCCTCTTGTAAACCCGATTCATTCAAACTGTATATTTGTACTTCTTATCCATTTGTTTTTACATGCATCTATAAAATAAACATATCCAAGAACATTTATAATTTTATTTATTTGCATTAATGAATAAAATTCTTAAGTCCATTTCTGCAGCCTATCATAAACAAAAGGTCAGGATTTTTATATTGCCCACTTAAAACGGCAAAAATCAGAATCTTATATTTTGGGCCAGGCTATACTAAGGCATATTTAGTTTCAACTTAATGCCCAGCAAACTGAGTGACGATGCTAAAGGAATGGAGTGCCCCGACATAACTATATGGGGTTCAGCAACGTTAACTTTTTTAGGAAAAACTGCCCCCTGGATTTTTGTACCGCTAAATTCTGTTTGGCTGGCTACTAGTTTGAATTATTCTGTATGTAACCCAAAAAGAAATAAAAACAAATTGAATAAAATTCACTCGCCCCAAAAAATACACAACCCTCACATACTACAAATCTCCAACAAAATCTCAAATATTTTAAACCAAAATGAAAAAAATGGTATTGCTTTTAAATCAGTCATTTTTTAGAGATGTCACATAATTTTCCAGAAATAAATATTTTACATTATGAACAAAACAATCGAAATTTACAAAAACCATGAAGATCCCAATGTAAATCTATTAAATTTACAGACCGATATTAAAAATTCCACACTTTTAAGCCTGTGGCTGTAATTAAAATAAAGGGGAAAAAACACCTAAATGGTCAGCAAAAATAATATGTATACCGCACTTGATTATAATTTATTCATTACGTTTAAGAATGTAGTAGTACTACGAAACTGCAGTCACGCCTAGTATAACTTTTTATACGTGTCAATTAACAAAATAAAATTATACTCTGTAACAGGTGTTGTTGTAAATAAAATTAATTAAGAAGTTGATTTTTCAACAATAATGTCAATAGTACTTTGCATATGACGAAAAATATTTATCGAGCCTTTTAAATTTTATATTTTTGTTTGATCGTATATTCTCCCTTATTATCTCAAAGTTCGAAATAAAGGACTAATAGATGCCATGGCCTTCAAGTTGGGAAATTGCCGAAAAAGCATTTTTCACGAAAAGCAAAGTCAAAATGAGGGTCTTTTTTCCGTTGAAGTAGCGTAAATTTTCCACATTTACGATAATCGTATGCGGGTCTAGAAAGTTAGGATGTTTATTTTTTTCGGCTTTGTTTTACATCGGTTTAACATATTTTGGTAGTGGTTTATCGACGTCTATGTCATTTAGACTCAATATAATTTGAATAAATTGGATACAAGACTAATCTACGAGTTTTAATTTAAAAACGAATCAGTTTTTAAAAAAGATTGAAGTAAATGTTAAAAAATATATAAGTTTGGAAAGTGGTATTTTGCAGCACCAGTAATAAAGTTTTAGGATCACGTTCCATTTTTACTGTTTTTTTTTTTAATTGTGTTAGCCGACACTTGTTGGAAATTCATAATAAAATTATATAAAAAACAACAATATGTGTTAATTTCCAATATATTTAAAGTCACTTGACAATTGTTTCACCATACAATGGCTTCTTCAGAAGTAAATAAGAAAGAAAAATATTTGGTAGTAATCCTGGTTATATAGTGCTTAAAACTATCGTTAATTACCCAAGATTATGCTAATCATTTTATTATATTATTTACAGACAGAATTATTTTAGGAATGCAAATCTGTGGTACTATTTCCGAGAACTAATAAAGATTAAGTAAGGGTGACTGGTTTAAGTCTACCTGTTCGTTCAATAATTGATTGGAGTTTTTCCGTTTGTTAATTTCAAGACATTCAAGCAAATTTAATTTTTTAGATTTATTTTGTATATGTAGGATTTTGAGCGTATCATCAAAATTATGGGATTCGTTTATTAAGATCTCACAATTTTCATTGATTATGAAAAAAGTACTTTAACAATAATGAACCCACGGGCTCCAAAATTATATTCCCTAATTAATTTACATAAAAAGGATTTCCCTGTCAGACCAGTTGTATCGTTTGTTACGGCACCATCAATCAAATTATCACAAAAACTCATCCCTTTACTACGACAACATTGCAAATTTAAACCGAAATATAGTATATCCAACACCTATGAACTAATTGATAAAATTAAAAATATTAACTTACCGGAAAATTCTAGAATTATCTCATTTGATGTACAAAACTTATTTCCTAGTATCCCACCATATGAAGTCATGGAATTAGTAGATAAGCTCTTAATCAAGAATAAAGTAAACGAAATTATTAAACGGGATATTTTAGATTTACTTACGACATGCTTGGATCAAAACTATTTTGAATTCAATGATAACTTTTATACATCTAAAGAAGGTCTAATAATGGGTAATCCTTTAAGCCCTTTACTAGCGGAAATTTTCATGGATCATTTAGAACTAAAAATTCATCAAAACATGGTAAGCAAAAATATTGTTTAGTGGTATAGATATGTTGACGATATAATTTCCTGTTTCACGGGAACAGATGGACAACTAACAATCCTCTTTAACTTCCTAAATAATTTGCATCCTAATATTAAATTTACCATATACCAATAACTCTATAAATTTCTTGGACATATCTATATCAAAAGTGAACAATAAACACGATTTCTCGATTTTTCACAAACCTTCACATACTGACACAATCATACATAATAGTTCATCCCAACCTTATCCTCACAAAATGACAGCTTTTAACTCTTTCATATATAGATTGTTACATATCCCTATGACTAAAACTAATTTTAACAAAGAATTCAACGTAATCAAACAAATAGCAATTAATAATGGATATGACCCCAACATTATAGATAATATCTTGAATAAAAAAATCCTTTAAACAAGCAATCTCTCTAACTTATCCCACAATTAATGACAAAAAAGGAAAATTTAGTACACTCACATACACAGGGAAAATAACCAGAACAATTTCCAAACATTTAATAAAAAAGAAAAATAAAATAGCATTCAAAACCAGTAAACTTAGGGAGTATAATTTTGAATAACAAAACCAAATCTAAGAAATCCTTAAAATCAGGAGTTTATCTATTAAATTGTGGATCTTGTACTAAAACCTACGTTGGACAAACTGGTAGATCTTTTGAAGCTCGCATTAAAGAACATAAACATAGTTATTTAAAAAATAAGAACATTTCACATTACGCAACCCATATAATAAACGAATCCCATAATTTTGATGATACGCTAAAACTCCTACATGTAGAAAAAAAATCTAAAATATTAAATTTGCTTGAATGTCATGAAATTAACAAACGGAAAAACTCCATTCAATTATTAAACGAACAGGTAGACTTAAACCATTCATCCTTACTTAATCTTTATTAGTTCTCGGAAATAGTACCACAGATTTGCATTCTTAAAATAATTCTGTCTGTAAATAATAAAAAAAAATGATTAGCATAATCTTAGGTAATTAAGGATAGTTTTAAGCACTATATAACCAGGATTACTACCAAATATTTTTCTTTCTTATTTACTTCTGAAGAAGCCATTGTATGGTGAAACAATTGTGAAGTGACTTTAAATATATTGGAAATTAAAACATAGTGTTGTTTTTTTATATAATTATATTGGCTTTTGTAATTTATTGAAAAGCTGCTAAATCGTACGGAACAACCAACTTTTTGTTAGGTCGCCCTATATTCTACTCTTTGTGTTAAAATTTGTCATGGAGAAATACTATAGTTTTCAAATTTCTAGACTGTAAAAAGTCTAAGAAATATAAAGCTTGATTTAAATGAAGTAACTAAGCCTAATGAGAACATCTTCTCTCTCTTTAATATGAAGTATGATTTATGAAAACAATTTGGTTTTAATTGGTCCTAAATTATGAAACAGGAAGTTAAACAATGATTCTGACTTGAAAGTTACTTTTAAAATACCAGCAATATAAGCTGGAAAAGATCGTTGCGTAATTTTGGTTATCAAATTTTTTTTGATGTGCGTGGCACACGTGCTGCAGGGAAATCTTTCAAGCCCTACATGAGCGACGCGTGTGCTTAAAAAGCGAGTCACGTATGTCGTGAATCGCTATAAGTTGTAGCCGGTGGCAATTAGTCCTAGGTAATTCATTCCTGAAGGATGATGTTCTCCATATAAAAGACTGTTTCAAAAGTGTTGTACTAGGAGTAACACGCTGAACCTTAAACCGATGTTATATATTAGCGCGACGTGTGTTAATAGTATGTACCACTCTAGAATGAATTAAGCGGGCCACATCCATCGAACACTTTCCATGAAAATACATGTAGAATAGACTCAAGTCGCCAACCGTTCTTCGACGGTCCAAGGTATTAAGGCTTTTGGTGAGTTCTGGGTCTTTAATCAGACGAATAGTTCCCTTCTGAATGAAATCGAGCAAATGTAGTGTATGTTTGGGACCAGAGTCCCAAACATGGGAATTTTAGTTTTGTACAGGACTAACGGTTGTTGTGGAGCATAAAACCACAGTAAACATAAAACACAATAGCGACGCTTCAGAAAATTTTTAGGTCCTGTTTTTTGTCACACATACATCCCCTATCTCACCATTAACATGGCTGTCACCGGGGGGGTCGCGGGTTGTATTTACATATGGATTTCAAGGAGAATATTTTTATAACGTGCTTTGAAATTTATTATTAACTAGCAGTGCCCGCGGCTCCCATTATCTAGGCTTATATCGAATTATATAGAACATATGTATAAATTTATAAAAACACGTAAATCGGTTCTCGAGTGATAAGCGCACTAACGGACAGACAGACAGATAGAGAAACATTGCATTTTATATATATTATATTCTTTGCTACATGATATTGTTCCATATTTAATGCTTTAGGCAATTTATTGCAAGAGAACGCTCTAGCGGCAAAGTTTCCGACTTGATTCACTATTATCGTCACTGCTTATTCCTTATGTCACCTAACGTAATAAAATGTATCCTATAACCTGGCCAGAGAATAAATGTATATTTAAAAAAAAAGCACGTAAATCGGATAAGTGGTTCTCCAGTTATAAGCGCACTAACGGACAGACAGATAGAGAAACGTTGCATTTTATATATTATAGATATTCTTTGCTACATCATATTGTTCCATATTTAATGGTTTAGGCTGTGTATTGCAAGATAACGCGCTAGCGACAAATTTTTTTCCGACTTCATTCACCATTATCGTCATCGCTACCTATCGTAATAAAATATAGCTTGTAACATGGCCAGAGAACATATGTATGTTTAAAAAAAAAGTGCGTAAATCAGATAAGTGGTTCTCCAGTGATAAGCGCACTAACGGACAGACAGATAGACAGAGATAAGTTGCATTTTATATATATTATAGATGTAATAAAATATATATCTATAACCTGGTCAGAGAACATATGTATGAAGTTCAAAAATCACGTAAATCGGATAAGTGGTTCTCCAGTGATAAGCGCACTAACGGACAGACACTCAGACAGACAGACAGAGAGACGTTGCATTTTATATATATTATAGATATACTTAAAGTATTTCACTTAACTTTTTTTTAATTACACGAGGTAGGTAAGTATTATTAAACGAATATATTTGATAAATGAAAAATATTATTAAATATAATATGCTAGCCGTGTCCGCGGCTCCCCTCGCGTGGTCTTGATTTATTACTATCGTCACTGCTTATTCCTTATGTTACCTAACGTAATAAAATATCTGCCATTATTTCTCCTTATCTCCCATTATTTCTATTTATATCTCCCATTATCTCTACATAATTTCCATTATCTAAGCTTATCTCTGCTCATCTCCCATTATTTCTCCTTATCTCTTATTATCTCACCTTCTCTCCCATTATCTAGACTCATCTCGACTTATCTCGCAATATTTTTTCCTTAACTCCCATTATTTCTCCTTATCTCCCATTATCTCACCATAACTCCCATTACCTTGACTTATCTCTGCTTATCTCCCATTATTTCTCCTTATCTCCCATTATCTCACCATAACTCCATTACTTAGATTTATCTCTGCTTATCTCCCATTATTTATCCTTATTTCCAATTGTTTTTACATAATTTCCATTATCTAGGCTTATCTCAGCTCATCTCCCATTATTTCTCCTTATCTCCCATTATTTCTCCTTATTTCCCATTATCTCACCATAACTCCCATTACCTAGACTTATCTCTGCGTATCTCCCATTATTTATACTTATCTCCCATTATCTCACCTTATCTCCCATTATCTAGGCTTATCTCGACTTATCTCGCAATATTTTTCCTTATCTCCCATTATTTCTCCTTATCTCCCATTATTCCCATTATCTCACCATAACTCCCATTACTTAGACTTATTTCTGCTTATCTCCCATTATTTCTCCTTGTCTCCCATTATTTATACCTATCTCCCATTATCTCACCTTATCTCCCATTATCTAGGCTTATATGGAATTATATAGACATATATATAAATTTATAAAAACACGTAAATCGGATAAGTGGTTCTCAAATGATAAGCGTGCTAACGGACAGACAGGGAGCCATTGCATTTTGTATATATTACATTCTTTGCAACATGTTATTGTTCCATATTTAATGGTTTAGGCAGTATATTGCAAGAGCACGCGCTAACGGTAGCCTTTTTTCCGACTTGATTCACTATTATCGTCACTGCTTATTCTTTATGTTACCTAACGCAATAAAATATATCCTATAACCTGGCCAGAGAACATACGTATGTTTTAAAAAAAAAAATACGTAACGCACTAACGGACAGACAGACAGGCAGAGAGACGTTGCATTTTATATATATATATATATATATATATATATATATATATATATATATATATATATATATATATATATATATTATAGATAGATAACCTGGTCAGAGAACATATGTATGTTTTAAAAAAAAGCACGTAAATCGGATAAGGGTTCTCCAGTGATAAGCGCACTAACGGACAGACAGACAGAGAGACGCTGCATTTTATATATCTTATAGATATAGATTATTATTATTATATAACCTGGCCAAAGAATATATGTATGAATTTAAAAAAAAACACGTAAATTGGATAAGTGGTTCTCGGGTGATAAATGCACCAATGGACAGACAGACAGAGAGACATTGCATTATATATATATATATATAATATATATATATATATATATATATATATATATATATATACATATATGTCTATATATATATATATATATATATATATATATATATATATATATATATATATATATACATGTATATCTATAATCTATAATATATATATATATATATATATATATATATATATATATATATATATATATATATATATATATATATATATATATATATATATATATATATATATGTATATATATATATATATATATATATATATATATATATATATATATATATATATATATATATATATATATATATATATATATATTATAGATTATAGATATTCTCTGCTACATAATATTGTTCCATATTTAATGGTTTAGGCTGTGTATTGCAAGGGAACGCGCTACCGGCAAACTTTATTCCTACTTCATTCACTATTATCGTCACTGCTCATTCGTTATGCTACCTATCGTAATAAAATATAGCCTATAACCTGGCCAGAGAACATATATATGTTTTAAAAAAAAAGTACGTAAATCGTATAAGTGGTTCTCCAGTGATAAGCGCACTAACGGACAGACAGACAGACAGAGAGACGTTGCATTTTATATATATTATAGATGATTTTCCAAGAAGTAAATGATTCAACTTAAAGGACATGATGGCTAAAGAACTCGTTTGAGCTTCTTTTAAATACTGCACTGATGTAGCCGTTACTTGATGGAGATCCATAATAAATAGGAATAAAAAAATTTAAACAAATGTTTAAGATCACCACTTATGTTTATTATTGCTGACAATTGTTTCGACACACTGTGTCTTCTTCTGGAGCACGATATAAATTTACAGACAGAAGACACAGTGTGTCGAAACAATTGTCAGCAATAATAAACATAAGTGGTGATCTTAAACATTTGTTTAAATTTTTTTATTCCTATTTATTATGGATCTCCATCAAGTAACGGCTAAGTCAGTGCAGTATTTAAAAGAAGTTCAAACGAGTTTTTTAGCCATCATGTACTTTAAGTTGATTTTAAAAACTAAAATATGTACACAAAAGGAAATGATTCATTTGACGTTATAATTGAAAATAATTATAAAAAATATGTCAAGAGGAAGTTTTTGATGTGCGGTTAGTGCTTGTAAAAATATATGTGGTATCTACAAACGCGTTAGTTTTTTTAGAATTCCCAAGGATCTTAAAAGGTAATTTATTCATAATTTATTACTGTTATGCAGTTAGGATATTGAAAAACTATATAATACATATAGAGTATGTAGTTAATAAAAAAAAGTTAAAAAAAAACTTTTCTCGTTTTTTTTTCTTCCTTTTAAGCAGCAAAATTCATTTTTATTCTACAGAAGAGGCTTTTTCTTGAAAAAAGGAATTTGAATATTTTAAAAACTCGCGGGCATCATACCAGCAATATGGCGACAGGTCATGTGATTATTGCAAACTCGAACCCCTTGAGATCAAAGGTGCCGAGTTTGACTGTCGTTGCTGAGTTTTATGTTTACTGTGGTAAAGCTTTCTAGTTTGAAAAACTATTCCCAGCTTTTGGGAAGCTCTCTTTGTTATGCATGCGATATGTTCATGATAAGACATGCCGAGCAACTTGGGTGACGATGCTAGAAGAATGAGGTATCTGCAACGGTATTTTTTTTAAACTGCCGCCTGAGTTTTTGTAGCCTTAAATTCTACTTACACCCCAAGATAGAATTTCTTCCACGTCTTTATTAAATTGAAGGAATTCCTGCTGTCTGCGGATATTTGCATGAGTAGCTGAAGTTCGAGCATTCAAAGTGAATGAAAAAAATAAGTGTACTGTCATCTGAAAGCTGTAGGGGTTTTTGCGCTTTATAGCAGAACATTAATGTAAATGAGAAAAATAATACGAGGTAGTATGGAGCATTGGGACACACCTGCGTTGATGGTAAAGATATTAGAAAGATTTTCGTCGGTCGCCACTTGTAAAGAATGCTCTCTGTGGAAACCCGATACCTGTAAACAAAACCTTTCCGACATACCATAAAAGCGTATCCATCATACCAAACACGGTCGAATGCTTCCTATGTATCAAGTGCAATCTCTCGAGATTCTCCAAAATGTTCAATTGCGTTATTCTAAACAAGTGTTACAAAGGTTAAAACATATTATGTTGATCTTTGCTTATGAAAGCCATATTGATGAACGCTAATAATGGTAAATCCTTCTAGATATTTTAAAAGCTGCTGATTGATAGCCTTTTTCATAATTTTCGATATTATTGAAAGCAGTGCGACTGGTTGATAGGTTTGCCTTTTTTGGGTATCGGGTTAACTTTCTGTAGGATAGGTTAAAAAGTCAACAGAAAACTGGAGTTAGTTGCCTTGCGCATTTTTTGTGTAACATTGGTGTCTAACTTCATTAAACGACGTTTAAAAGGTAGCACTAGGTTAGTTAGTATTATAATGTAACGTAATTTTTGCAAGACTTTGTTTCTTTAGTTGAAGAAGTAGTGGACAATAATGTGGAAATGCAGTAGCTGTCGACAGAAGTATCCTAATCCGTCAAGGTATAAGTGTACGATAACTCCTGGTAGGATGAGAATTGATCGACAATGACATCATTGTTTATTTCCTATTGTCCAAAACGGCCTGAATTGTATAAATGACTTAATTCGGAGTAATTTTTGGTAAAATTGGTCTTATTATTATTGAGTTTTTTTTGTTGAATGGGTGAAAAACACTACATATTTTAGCCTTAACGTGTTAATAGTGGTTGTTTTTATTGTAAAAAGACCTTCCTAAGTGTAGGGAAGTTGTTAGTAAACTTACCAAAAAGGTCTTATTTTGGGGCTAGTTTTTTAAGGTTGGTTTTATGGGTTGCTTTTGGATGTTAAAAAATAAGTCTAAAAAAAGTTTTTAAGGGATAATTTTTCCCGCGCCACTAAGGCATTAAATCTTCTATTTTAATTAAAAAGTCAATTTAAGAGATTTCAAATTGAAAAAATAATTAATTACTAATCAAGATTCTGCCCATTTATCAAGACTAGTATGTTGAACGTTCGGTATTTTTTAATATAGGGGCAAGACTTACTGCGGTCTTTATGCCATAAGCTGCTATATATTTTCTATATATTTTTTACAAATGCTATATACTTCTATCGTTTATTAAAGTCAAAATTTATTATTTTTAATAATAGATAAAATTAAAATTTTATATTGATAATAATAAAACTTATTATGTTATAAATACAGAATTTATATGGGGTGCAATGCGTAACGGCAATATGCTGTTTTGTGTCAACATTTCAAATTGAACCAGAAAATGTAATCAAAACAATAAATATTGATGATTTACTCGAAGGTTATTGCATAAACATTATTTTATATTTCGTACAACAGGTGTAGTCTGTATTTTTTTGCACAAATTGATACTAAAAAGAAAGTCGAAAAACGCATAGAACATCTTTGGGTTTGCTAATATTTTATACACATATTCAGATACGTATATATATATATATATATATATATATATATATACTAGCCGGGCCCGCGGCTCCGCTCGCGTGGACTTGATTCACCATTATCGTTACTTCTCATTCCTTAATTTACCAAACGTAATAAAATATCTCCCATTATTTCCCCTTATCTCTCAATATTTTTCCTTATCTCCCATTATCTCTACATAATTTCGATTATCTAGGCTTAACTCTGCTCATCTCCCATTATTTCTCCTTATCTCCCATTATTTCTCCTTATCTCCCATTATTTCTACTTATCTCCCATTATTTCTCCTTATCTCCCATTATCTCACCATAACTCCCATTATCTACACTTATCTTTGCTTATCTCCCATTATTTCTCCTTATCTGCCATTATTTATATTTATCTCCCATTATCTCACCTTATCTCCCATTATCGAGCCTTATCTCGACTTATCTCCCATTATTTCTCCTTATCTCCCATTATCTAGGCTTATATCGAATTATATAGAACATATGTTTAAATTTATAAAAACACGTAAATCGGATAAGTGGTTCTCAAGTGATAAGCGCACTAACGGACAAACAGACAGACAGAAAGACGTTGCATTTTATATATATTCTAGATAGAAGATTATAGATAACCTGGCCAGAGAACAAATGTATGAATTAAAAAAAAACACGTAAATCGGATAAGGGGTCCTCGAGTGATAAGCGCACTAACGGACAGACACACAGACAGAGAGACGTTGCATTTTATATATATTATATTCTTTGCTACATGATATTGTTCCATATTTAATGCTTTAGGCAGTGTATTGCAAGAGAACGCGCTAGCGGCAAACCTCCCTCCGACTTGATTCACTATTATCGTCACTGCTTATTCCTTATGTCACCTAACGTAATAAAATATATCTTATAACCTGGCCAGAGAACATATGTATGTTTAACAAAAAAGCACGTAAATCGGATAAGTGGTTCTCCAGTGATAAGCGCACTAACGGACAGACAGACAGAGAGACGTTGCATTTTATATATATTATAGATATTCTTTGCTATATCATATTGTTCCATATTTAATGGTTTAGCATGTTTAAAAAAAAGCACGTAAATCGGATAAGTGGTTCTCCAGTGATAAGCGCACAAACGGACAAACAGACAGATATACGTTACATTTTATATATATTATAGATGTAATAAAATATATATCTATAACCTGGTCAGAGAACATATGAATGAATTTAAAAAATCACGTAAATCGGATAAGTGGATCTCGAGGGATAAGCGCACTAATGGACAGACAGACAGACAGAGAGACGTTGCATTTTATATATTATAGATATAGATTATTATTATTATTATGAAACCTGGCCAAAGAATATATGTATGAATTTAAAAAAAAAACGCATAAATCGGATAAGTGGTTTTCGCGTGATAAACGCACTAATGGACAGACAGACAGACAGAGAGACATTGCATTTTATATATATTATAGATTATCGATTATAGATATTCTCTGCTACATATTATTGTTCCATATTTAATGGTTTAGGCGGTGTATTGTAAGGCAACGCGCTAGCGGCAAACTTTTTTCTGACATCATTCACTATTTTACGTCACTACTCATTCCTTATGCTACCTATCGTAATAAAATATAGCCTATAACCTGGCCAGAGAACATATGTATGTTTTAAAAAAAAAAAGTACGTAAATCGGATAAGTGGTTCTCCAGTGATAAGGTCACTAATGGTCAGACAGACAGACAGAGAGACGTTGCATTTTATATATTATAGATATATATATATATATATATATATATATATATATATATATATATATATATATATATATATATATGTATATACATACATACATACATACATACATATACATACATACATACATATACATACATACATACATATACATATATATATATATATATATATATATATATATATATATATATATATATATATATATATATATATATATATATATATATATGTAGTAATGGTTTTTCGGGTATCCCGTGTTAGCTTGAAGTCCCTTGATGGACGGTTTCGCTGACGTTTCGATGGAATCTCATCCATCTTTTTCAAAGCGTTGATCACTGGTCGGTGTCTTGGCGTTGAATGTCGAGACTGGCCCTGAGTGCGCCGGTTTTATGTACTCGGGAGTGTTTCTATTGGTCGGACGGATCTGGCCAATAGAGGCTCGGCTTTGGCTGCGCGTTGTCGGTCCTGTGGTTCTTTGTAATGTTTGTGTTGGTGAAGTAACATATGGTTGAATTATTGTTTCTCTTGGTTGGACTTGGTACTGGGATAGAATATGTTTCCAAGAGTTCGGTAAACGTTGGCTATCATCCCGATTATTTAAGTTGTTGGGCCTCTTTTCTATTTCTATGGCTTCTTTGATTATCCTAGTGGATAGGTTATTACTTTTTTGTAGGGTTCTGGTTTTGTCAAAATCGATTTTGTGGCCGGTATTGTGTGCATGTTGTGCTAGAGAGGAGGTGGTGGATTTTTGTTTTACGGCGTTTTTGTGCTCGTCTCTTCTGGCACTAATTTTCCTGTTTGTTTGGCCTATGTATGAAAGACCGCAGTCCTGACACGGAATTTCATATACGCCTTGGTCTTCTAAGGCTATAATGTCTTTTGGTGTAGGTAGAATATCTTTAATTTTTTGGTTGGTTGTGTAAATGGTCTCAATTTGGTGTTTTCCTAGAAGTCTTCCTATTTTGTCTGTGATGCCTTTTACATATGGGAGAAATGCTTTTGTAGTATATGTCTTTCTTTCCTGTTTGTGTTGTTTATTTAGGGCCCGCCGGATCGTGTTTTGACTATATCCATTTGAAAGTAAAACGTTTCGAAGGAGCTTGGTTTCTTGTTGCAAATGTTCCTTGTCTGTTAGGGTTTCTGATCGGTGAGCTAAGGATTTGGCAACGGAGAAGAGTTGGGCTGGGGTGATGATGTGAACTGGCATTTAAGTATCTGTTTGTGTGTGTCGGTTTTCTATATACTGAGTGAGACAAAGAACCATCTAATTTTCTTTGAAGCAAGACATCTAGGAATGGTAGTTGTTCTGCTGCCTCCCTTTCCATTGTAAATTTAATGTTTGGATGTATGTTGTTTAGGTGTTCCAGGAACTTGTTTAAGTTGTCTTCACCGTGTTGCCATACCACAAAAGTGTCATCTACGTATCGAAGCCATGTTTTCGGTTTATGTGGAGCAGTTTCTAGAGCTAGTGTTTCGAAATGCTCCATGTATAGATTAGCTAGTGCTGGTGACAATGGAGAGCCCATGGGTGCACCTTCTATTTGTTTATATTTTTGGCCTGAATAGACGAAGTATGTATTAGCGAGGCAGTGTTTTGATAGACTGATGACGTATTCGGGCAGGTTGTATTTTGTCTCTATGATGGACAGTGCTTCGGTAACTGGTACCTGCGTGAAAAGGGATACGACATCAAAACTGACAAGTAAATCATTTTTCTCTAGCTGCATGTTTTTTATGATTTGAATAAAATGTTGTGAATTTTTCACGTATGATGCGGCTTTTTCCACATGAGGTTGCAGAGTCATGGCTAGGTGCTTGGCTAAAGCTTGTGTCGGGGAGCCAAACGAGCTGACTATTGGTCTTAAGGGTGCTCCTTGTTTGTGGACTTTCGGTAATCCATACATTTTTGGGCATCTTGATGATTTCTCTCTAGGGATAAGTTTCTTTTTTGTTTCTTCACTAAGAGAGGAGGCCTTGATTGCGGATTTAGTGGTTTTCTCTAGGTATGTTGTCGGATCACTTGTGATGGCTTTATACGAAGGATCATTTAAAAGGTTGAGCATCTTTTGGTGGTAATCGTCAGAGTTGAGGACCACGGTGGCATTGCCCTTGTCGGCTGGTAAGACAATAATTGATCGGTCTTTGCGTAGATCGCGCAGGGCTCGGAGTTCTTCACCGGATATGTTTTTTCTTGGGTGGCTTGGCTTTGCGTAGAATGCTAGTTGTTTCTTGACGAAGAATTTCAGCAGTGTCTACATTCAGTTCGGTGATTGCCTTCTCAACTCCACAGATTATGTTCTCAACTGGGATGCGTGACGGAGCAATAGCGAAGTTGAAACCCTTGGCTAGTGCTTTTTCAGCTGCTGGAGTGAGCAGTTTGTCTGACAGGTTGTGTACTATGGTAGGACTATCTTGATGTCTTTCTGCTAGTGTGTTTTGTTGTTTCCGTAGTAGCACAGCGACCTTGGCCTTTTGCCTTTCAGTTCTAATGGAGAAGTCTGTTTCTGATCTGAATTCGGCTAGAGTATCTATAACAGACCAAAGGGATGGGTGAATGACGTTGCTAAGGCGGAGACGTAGTTTGTATAGTTGGTGGTCGTTAGTGTTCAATCTCTTCTTGATGTCATAGATTCGTTCTCGGATGATAGCGTAGCTGGCGTTGTTCAATATTCTGTTTAACTTGCTGGTCTTCGTATGGAACTTTAACTTGCAGCAGTTGGGAATAAGGTGTTGATCTCGGCAGTTCTTCAGAAAAGCTAAGTCACAAAGCAATCTCGTTCTTTTTGTGCATAACTTTTCGAAAGCTTTTGTGTCGTGGTGAATTCCTTCCCCGTAAAGGTGAGTAATGTTTTGACGAATGTTCTCACGGGTGTGAAATGTAGTAATGGTTTTTCGGGTATCCCGTGTTAGCTTGAAGTCCCTTGATGGACGGTTTCGCTGACGTTTCGATGGAATCTCATCCATCTTTTTCAAAGCGTTGATCACTGGTCGGTGTCTTGGCGTTGAATGTCGAGACTGGCCCTGAGTGCGCCGGTTTTATGTACTCGGGAGTGTTTCTATTGGTCGGACGGATCTGGCCAATAGAGGCTCGGCTTTGGCTGCGCGTTGTCGGTCCTGTGGTTCTTTGTAATGTTTGTGTTGGTGAAGTAACATATGGTTGAATTATTGTTTCTCTTGGTTGGACTTGGTACTGGGATAGAATATGTTTCCAAGAGTTCGGTAAACGTTGGCTATCATCCCGATTATTTAAGTTGTTGGGCCTCTTTTCTATTTCTATGGCTTCTTTGATTATCCTAGTGGATAGGTTATTACTTTTTTGTAGGGTTCTGGTTTTGTCAAAATCGATTTTGTGGCCGGTATTGTGTGCATGTTGTGCTAGAGAGGAGGTGGTGGATTTTTGTTTTACGGCGTTTTTGTGCTCGTCTCTTCTGGCACTAATTTTCCTGTTTGTTTGGCCTATGTATGAAAGACCGCAGTCCTGACACGGAATTTCATATACGCCTTGGTCTTCTAAGGCTATAATGTCTTTTGGTGTAGGTAGAATATCTTTAATTTTTTGGTTGGTTGTGTAAATGGTCTCAATTTGGTGTTTTCCTAGAAGTCTTCCTATTTTGTCTGTGATGCCTTTTACATATGGGAGAAATGCTTTTGTAGTATATGTCTTTCTTTCCTGTTTGTGTTGTTTATTTAGGGCCCGCCGGATCGTGTTTTGACTATATCCATTTGAAAGTAAAACGTTTCGAAGGAGCTTGGTTTCTTGTTGCAAATGTTCCTTGTCTGTTAGGGTTTCTGATCGGTGAGCTAAGGATTTGGCAACGGAGAAGAGTTGGGCTGGGTGATGATGTGAACTGGCATTTAAGTATCTGTTTGTGTGTGTCGGTTTTCTATATACTGAGTGAGACAAAGAACCATCTAATTTTCTTTGAAGCAAGACATCTAGGAATGGTAGTTGTTCTGCTGCCTCCCTTTCCATTGTAAATTTAATGTTTGGATGTATGTTGTTTAGGTGTTCCAGGAACTTGTTTAAGTTGTCTTCACCGTGTTGCCATACCACAAAAGTGTCATCTACGTATCGAAGCCATGTTTTCGGTTTATGTGGAGCAGTTTCTAGAGCTAGTGTTTCGAAATGCAAAGAAAATTAGATGGTTCTTTGTCTCACTCAGTATATAGAAAACCGACACACACAAACAGATACTTAAATGCCAGTTCACATCATCACCCAGCCCAACTCTTCTCCGTTGCCAAATCCTTAGCTCACCGATCAGAAACCCTAACAGACAAGGAACATTTGCAACAAGAAACCAAGCTCCTTCGAAACGTTTTACTTTCAAATGGATATAGTCAAAACACGATCCGGCGGGCCCTAAATAAAACAACACAAACAGGAAAGAAAGACATATACTACAAAAGCATTTCTCCCATATGTAAAAGGCATCACAGACAAAATAGGAAGACTTCTAGGAAAACACCAAATTGAGACCATTTACACAACCAACCAAAAAATTAAAGATATTCTACCTACACCAAAAGACATTATAGCCTTAGAAGACCAAGGCGTATATGAAATTCCGTGTCAGGACTGCGGTCTTTCATACATAGGCCAAACAAACAGGAAAATTAGTGCCAGAAGAGACGAGCACAAAAACGCCGTAAAACAAAAATCCACCACCTCCTCTCTAGCACAACATGCACACAATACCGGCCACAAAATCGATTTTGACAAAACCAGAACCCTACAAAAAAGTAATAACCTATCCACTAGGATAATCAAAGAAGCCATAGAAATAGAAAAGAGGCCCAACAACTTAAATAATCGGGATGATAGCCAACGTTTACCGAACTCTTGGAAACATATTCTATCCCAGTACCAAGTCCAACCAAGAGAAACAATAATTCAACCATATGTTACTTCACCAACACAAACATTACAAAGAACCACAGGACCGACAACGCGCAGCCAAAGCCGAGCCTCTATTGGCCAGATCCGTCCGACCAATAGAAACACTCCCGAGTACATAAAACCGGCGCACTCAGGGCCAGTCTCGACATTCAACGCCAAGACACCGACCAGTGATCAACGCTTTGAAAAAGATGGATGAGATTCCATCGAAACGTCAGCGAAACCGTCCATCAAGGGACTTCAAGCTAACACGGGATACCCGAAAAACCATTACTACATTTCACACCCGTGAGAACATTCGTCAAAACATTACTCACCTTTACGGGGAAGGAATTCACCACGACACAAAAGCTTTCGAAAAGTTATGCACAAAAAGAACGAGATTGCTTTGTGACTTAGCTTTTCTGAAGAACTGCCGAGATCAACACCTTATTCCCAACTGCTGCAAGTTAAAGTTCCATACGAAGACCAGCAAGTTAAACAGAATATTGAACAACGCCAGCTACGCTATCATCCGAGAACGAATCTATGACATCAAGAAGAGATTGAACACTAACGACCACCAACTATACAAACTACGTCTCCGCCTTAGCAACGTCATTCACCCATCCCTTTGGTCTGTTATAGATACTCTAGCCGAATTCAGATCAGAAAACAGACTTCTCCATTAGAACTGAAAGGCAAAAGGCCAAGGTCGCTGTGCTACTACGGAAACAACAAAACACACTAGCAGAAAGACATCAAGATAGTCCTACCATAGTACACAACCTGTCAGACAAACTGCTCACTCCAGCAGCTGAAAAAGCACTAGCCAAGGGTTTCAACTTCGCTATTGCTCCGTCACGCATCCCAGTTGAGAACATAATCTGTGGAGTTGAGAAGGCAATCACCGAACTGAATGTAGACACTGCTGAAATTCTTCGTCAAGAAACAACTAGCATTCTACGCAAAGCCAAGCCACCCAAGAAAAACATATCCGGTGAAGAACTCCGAGCCCTGCGCGATCTACGCAAAGACCGATCAATTATTGTCTTACCAGCCGACAAGGGCAATGCCACCGTGGTCCTCAACTCTGACGATTACCACCAAAAGATGCTCAACCCTTTTAAATGATCCTTCGTATAAAGCCATCACAAGTGATCCGACAACATACCTAGAGAAAACCACTAAATCCGCAATCAAGGCCTCCTCTCTTAGTGAAGAAACAAAAAAGAAACTTATCCCTAGAGAGAAATCATCAAGATGCCCAAAAATGTATGGATTACCGAAAGTCCACAAACAAGGAGCACCCTTAAGACCAATAGTCAGCTCGTTTGGCTCCCCGACACAAGCTTTAGCCAAGCACCTAGCCATGACTCTGCAACCTGTTGGGGGGGGGGGGGGGGGGGGGGTGGGGGGGGGGGGGGGGGGGGGGGGGGGGGGGGGGGGGGGGGGGGGGGGGGGGGGGGTCATGTGGAAAAAGCCGCATCATACGTGAAAAATTCACAACATTTTATTCAAATCATAAAAAACATGCAGCTAGAGAAAAATGATTTACTTGTCAGTTTTGATGTCGTATCCCTTTTCACGCAGGTACCAGTTACCGAAGCACTGTCCATCATAGAGACAAAATACAACCTGCCCGAATACGTCATCAGTCTATCAAAACACTGCCTCGCTAATACATACTTCGTCTATTCAGGCCAAAAATATAAACAAATAGAAGGTGCACCCATGGGCTCTCCATTGTCACCAGCACTAGCTAATCTATACATGGAGCATTTCGAAACACTAGCTCTAGAAAACTGCTCCACATAAACCGAAAACATGGCTTCGATACGTAGATGACACTTTTGTGGTATGACAACACGGTGAAGACAACTTAAACAAGTTCCTGGAACACCTAAACAACATACATCCAAACATTAAATTTACAATGGAAAGGGAGGCAGCAGAACAACTACCATTCCTAGATGTCTTGCTTCAAAGAAAATTAGATGGTTCTTTGTCTCACTCAGTATATAGAAAACCGACACACACAAACAGATACTTAAATGCCAGTTCACATCATCACCCAGCCCAACTCTTCTCCGTTGCCAAATCCTTAGCTCACCGATCAGAAACCCTAACAGACAAGGAACATTTGCAACAAGAAACCAAGCTCCTTCGAAACGTTTTACTTTCAAATGGATATAGTCAAAACACGATCCGGCGGGCCCTAAATAAACAACACAAACAGGAAAGAAAGACATATACTACAAAAGCATTTCTCCCATATGTAAAAGGCATCACAGACAAAATAGGAAGACTTCTAGGAAAACACCAAATTGAGACCATTTACACAACCAACCAAAAAATTAAAGATATTCTACCTACACCAAAAGACATTATAGCCTTAGAAGACCAAGGCGTATATGAAATTCCGTGTCAGGACTGCGGTCTTTCATACATAGGCCAAACAAACAGGAAAATTAGTGCCAGAAGAGACGAGCACAAAAACGCCGTAAAACAAAAATCCACCACCTCCTCTCTAGCACAACATGCACACAATACCGGCCACAAAATCGATTTTGACAAAACCAGAACCCTACAAAAAAGTAATAACCTATCCACTAGGATAATCAAAGAAGCCATAGAAATAGAAAAGAGGCCCAACAACTTAAATAATCGGGATGATAGCCAACGTTTACCGAACTCTTGGAAACATATTCTATCCCAGTACCAAGTCCAACCAAGAGAAACAATAATTCAACCATATGTTACTTCACCAACACAAACATTACAAAGAACCACAGGACCGACAACGCGCAGCCAAAGCCGAGCCTCTATTGGCCAGATCCGTCCGACCAATAGAAACACTCCCGAGTACATAAAACCGGCGCACTCAGGGCCAGTCTCGACATTCAACGCCAAGACACCGACCAGTGATCAACGCTTTGAAAAAGATGGATGAGATTCCATCGAAACGTCAGCGAAACCGTCCATCAAGGGACTTCAAGCTAACACGGGATACCCGAAAAACCATTACTACATTTCACACCCGTGAGAACATTCGTCAAAACATATATATATATATATATATATATATATATATATATATATATATATATATATATATATATATATATATACACATATAAGTACATGTACATATACATATATATTTCTTTGTGTGTCCGAGAGTACATCTCACCAACAAGACAAACAGGCAAGAGTAAATAAGTAGTACCACAAAAGTACTTAAACAATACTGATCAGACAATCAAAAAAACCAATACCAGAACAAAGGGAAGCAAAATTATTAATGACGAAAAAGACCTTGCGCTAGAACTTTAAAAACGTAGGCTCATTCCAACACAGTAATCTAAAAATATCGCTGACCCGGAGGAAGGGAGGGTTCAACAAAAAGAACTCTTACAAACAGTGTAACCATAACAACCTATACCCCCTTTAAAAAGTCGATAATCGGAGGGGGGGATTTTTCACATTGAAACTCTAAAAACTTAACAGTTAATTAATTTTTTAAGGGTCTAGCACACATGCTGCAGGGAAGTCCCTAAAGCGCTACAGGAGCGACATGTGTGCGGAAAAAGCGATTCACGTTGTTCTTGAATCGCTGTAAATTGTACTCGGTGGGAAACACACTCCTTGTCAAATTATTCCAAAGAGATGATGTTCTCCATATAAAAGACTACTTGAAAAGTGTTGTACGAGGAGTAACAAGCTGAACCTCATACCGATGTAAGGTATTAGCGCGACGTGTATTTCTAATATGCACCGCTCTGGGAGGAATTAAGCGGGCTACACATATATATATGTATATATATATATATATATATATATATATATATATATATATATATATATATATATTTGCACAATATATATATATATATATATATATATATATATATATATATATATATATATATATATATATATATGTATATATATATATATATATATATATATATATATATATATATATATATATATGTGTATATATATATATATATATATATATATATATATATATATATATATATATATATATATAGATGTTAGAAGAAATTTAGTGCTACTAATGGATCGTTCTAATATTCTTGGATGTTTAAACCCCATTTAATGTTAGTTTCCACTTGCTCTTTTTGACCTGCTGACAAATTACATTATTTTGTAGTTGCAGTAATGTGCTACGTTACAGGAACGAACTCGTAACAATAAACTGGCAAACCGCTGACACTGATCACGTAAAATATTGTCTGGGTAAATTTTCCCATGTTTCTTTTATTTTTTTTCCACCAAGAAAAACACGAAAAAGCTTTTTGTCGGTCTATATCTAATTGACAATTAGAAGCGGTTAAGAAAAATTTATGAGGGTTGTTTTAATTTATTGTTTATATTTTGACGAAAATGTTTATTGATGGTAGCCACAATGGAGTAAAACCAAAAAAAAATATATTTCTTATATGTATTATGTACTTTTTATTAATTTTAGTATACATTGCAATGAGGTTAGTTGAGGAGTTTACACACGCATTGTTAAGGTCTTCTGAGATCAGGGTACGATAACGGTACAGTTATCAGTAAACATTTAACAGCGGTATTACTCCCATTTGCCTACGGCGATAGCGGCATGATTTTAAATTTTCTTATTAGCGGGTTTTACTTTTTAATTAATAGATTTGATGGTTCACATTAGGTGGCGCTGAGCTTTGTTGGCGTCTAATATCTTTGGAGCTATTCTTAAATATTTACTGCTGTTGTGAGTGTGTTGCGATTCTCGAACAGGTCATCTTTACCTAAACTCATGAACCTACATTGCAAAACTGGCTGACTGGAGAGCAAGCGAATGAATTGCATAAATGTTTAATGTTGTCATACTTCGAAAATTCACTAACTTTCTCAGTGTCATTAGAAGTTTAGCGAAGTGCATATTCTTAGCTAATAGAGGAAAGAGTAAATCCTATCGTATTTATAAGAAACCGAACCTAAATATTTTCTAGATTTGTACTTCAATAAGTTATATATAACCTGTCCATAATATTGGGTGTTTGCAAAAGTTCGTGCCCGATTTTCATAGATGGCAGAAGCATGCACTTTTGACTGTGCTGATCTTTCTTTTATAATCGTATTATTAACTCACAGTTATCTCAATGTGTCGTGAGTTAACATAACCTTAAAAAAAGTTTATTTAAATTAATTTGGGTGCAAGGTCAATATTGAAAATTGAAAATGAAAGTAAGATTTTCGTCATGTTATATTATATGAATTTAAATAGGGAGTGAGTATTGGAACTGCAACAAAAAATATTCAAGACGTTAATTTGGATCGTGCTCCTGCTCTTAGGACAGTTAAACAGTGGTTTAGTCGATTTCGAAATGGTGATTTTCATCTAAACGATAAACTTCGGTCTGGGCGATCTGCCGACATTGATAATGACTTTATCCGTGATTTAGTGAATTAAAATTACCACTGAAGAGTTTGCTGAGAGACTAAATGTGGCAATTCGAGTGCATTTCGTCATTTAAAGCAACTTGGATAAACTTCGAAACTCACTATATGGGTTCCGCACATTCTGACAGAACGGAACAAACTGAACCGTGTTTACACAGCCATTTCACTCCTCGCCTGTCAACAATCTTTCTTAGATCAAGTCATAACTGGAGATGAAATATGGGTTGTGTATATCAACATAAGAAAAAGAAACTGGGAGCACGGTGTAACATTCATTTTTTCCTAGAATTTAATATCATGTTACGACACTGTTTTTCTCCCTATAATTTATATTTTATTACACTTTTATACTTATTGCAATGATTTAAATTGTTGAGCAGTGTAGTTTGATTAAGCAGTCAGTTTAAATTTTTGAGGAGTTTATTTTAAACCGGCAGTGTGTAATGCGTGTTACCGACTTAACTTATTTAGTTTACATTAATTTCGCGCCCGGAAGTCAGCCATTTTAAAGACTTTGAAGAAGGGGCAAAAGATATATAAACGGCCAGATGGAATTTTTAATGGCTTTTTCCACCATCAAGCAGTAGTGGCTTTTTCCACCATGAAGCAGTAACGGCGTTGTTCCGCCGGGTTTCTTCTCCAGCACGCCAGAGTGTTTTTTTCTCAGTGATGTAGTAGTGCAGTAACGGTTTCTAGCTCTCAAGTTTAAGGCTTTTTTCCTTTCTTGAAATATGCTGCTCATCCTTAGGCTTTTCGGGTCAAAAAATGTTTAGCAACCCAAATAAAACTAAGATGGTAATGGCTGAGACAATATTTTTATGAGAAACTCAACAGGAGAGGCCAAGAAACTTATGGAAAACCCACGAGGAGAAACCAATCCGTAAATCATAAGCTCACCAGTCTAAATTTCTCACTTCCTGTCTACAAGTACGTTTCCAACGACTACTCAACACGTGTAACTCGCGGAGTTAATTTCACAAGCTTTTAATATGTGTTTTATCAAGCCTTTCAGTAAAAACTTAATCCTAATTTAAAGACTTTATGTAATAGTGTACACTCTTCTAGCTTAAGGGGGTTTTATTTTGTAGAAGTAATTTTTAAGAGTGTAATAAAGTTAGGAATTTTTGTTTTGTTAATAATATACCCTTCCTTATTTAAATGTGTAGTGTTTCACTGAACCACTGGCTTTATCTTTCAGGACGCAATGGTTATATCCAATTCAAGTTTATTTCAACAACTCTTCAGTATTTTTTCATTTTTTGAGCTTTTATTCTAAAATGAATGATGCCAAAGAATAGTACAACAAAATTTTAACAACTATAAAGACTATTTTCAAAAGTCGTACAAAAATAATCTCTCCAAACAAAATGAGCTAGCTGATATCTTAATTCTGGCCTCTATTAGTATTAATATCCACTCAATCCATTCTCAAACTTAAGATATACATAAGGGGCAAATAACGGCTTCTATTTAATAAATGAAATATTTATTAAAAATAAAGAAAGTTGGGGCTATACAACATAGCGCTCTAACGTGAGGCTATAAAAAACGGTCCCCGCCTGTAGAGGCTGTAATGGAAGTGAAAGAGCAGAATCTATGGCAAAGGCTGAATTGCATCCAATAAAAGTGTTGTTATGTGTCTGGTGGGATTGCAGAGGAATAATTTTGTACGAACTTCTTCTGCGTAGCCTAACAATAACGGCGGAGAAGTACTGTAAGTAACTCACCCATCTCAATGTTGAAAAGGCATCATCTTTTGCCATGACAATGCTAGACCATATGTCGCTCAATAGACACTTCAAAAACTACGGTAGTTAAGATGGGAAATCCTCCAGCATCCGCCGTATTCCCTTGACCTTGCCCCTTCACATTTTCATCTGTTTCGTTTCTGCAAAATAATTTGACATGACAAAATTTTTTTTCTATGGAAGAAGTCAAAAACTACCTTACGACTTTCTTTGAAGCGCTGCGTGGTGTCAGTTTCGACAAAGAAGAAATTCAAAAAATTGTAAAACGATGGGAGACAGTTCTAGAAAATGATGGAGAGTACATTATTGATAAATAAATACTATTTTTTATAGAAATGTGTTGTATTTAATTTGGTTTCTAATCGGGCACGAACTTTTGCAATCACCCAATATATAACCGGCTATTCAAATAAACAAATACAAGTGATAATACCGGTACGCAATAGGTTTTAATATCAATCCACGTGCGATCATTCGGTTTTTAGCGGTAATGCATGGAAGCCTAGTAAGGTAATTTTTATATAAGACAGGGTTACAATTCTATCCAGTGTGTTATCCCTGTCCTTACCACGCTCATTAAAATTTCCAATGGATCATTGGTTTGGTAGGAAACGATAAAATAGACGATATATTTTGTTTACTGGTAGTCGTTTTTGTATGTCCTAATTTGGTGATTACCCTGCATTTTTAATGCAATAGCAAAACAAACCGACATTTAATCGATCTAGTTCTATTAAGGCCTTAACAGGAATATAAATATAAGCGATTTTGTTTTTTGTAAATTTTCTTTGTGATTGAGCTAAGTACAGCTGGTATTTGCGAAAAAGCTTTTTTTCATGTAATGTAATAATTCATTGATCAATAAAACAAATTATAACAATAAAACTATCAGTGCTCTTTTTAGTTCTTCAAATAAAAAACCTTTTAATCGCTCATCGCTTAATCGAAAATTATAAATTCCTAAGAAAAGCTCCGTTTGAGGGGGATTCACCTCCCGTCATTGCACAAATAGAAACTGCATCGTTGGCAACAATGAAGCGCCGTCTTGAACATTTTCAGACGAACCCTTGACATTTTCCTTTCCTCATTGTACGCTACGATCGGAAATTCTGAATGAAAGTTTATTATTGAAATGAAAAATGATGAATTGAACGGAAATTAAATTACGCCAGGAAACACTTTTCAAGGAAATACAGAGGAATATTAAATGCAATGCGTGTTGACTGGAACAAAGCCCGCATACATGATGCCATTGCGAATGGAGATGGAATTTTTTTCGATATAATAGTAGTTATCGATAGTGAAATAATAATACAGTTCGTTTTTTTTTTAACATTACATATCAATGTATAATATATACTCTGAGCAAATCTTCAGAGAGGCACTGGAAGAAGCTGATGAAGAAATACTGCTTAATGGGGAGCAAATAAATAATATTCGTTATGCTGACGATATGACGTTTATGGCTGATAACTTAAAGGGTCTATAACATTTTATGACAAAAAAAAACACAGTCAGTAATCGATACGGCCTCGAACTTAATATCAGCAAACTAAAGTACAGGATGAGTCAAAGATAGAGTTCATTATCTCATTTGTTTCGGGAATTACAAAAAAATGTTGAATTCAATAGTTTTAGGAAATGTTAAAATACACAATTTAAAATTATTTTTGAGTATACAGGGTACTTCAAAAAAGTGTGGCCGATATAACATATGTTTTTTTAAATGGAACATCTTATTTTCTAATTTATTTTTAAATTCTGCGTAAAATTTTATAACTTTTTTATTAAGAATGTTATATACCTAAACCTAGTAGTTTTTTTAATATTTAATTTAAAAAAAAAAAAAAAAATACTAGTTTTCAGTTTTGTAAAAAATTGGCAGTACCGCCATTGTTTCTGAAGGTGGAATACTCATAACTGGTACGAGCATTCTAAATAAATAAAAAAAAATATATGTAAAGAAATTTGAGTTAGATGCTACAGGGTGTTCAAAATAAACTTATGCATTTCGACTATATTAAATTGAAAAACCTCAAATTTTTTAAATGGCACATCCTGTATATTATTATTTTTTCTCATAGATTTTACAAAACCCTCCAATTTTTATTAAGTATGTCATATACCTATTTCTAATAGTTTTCAATTTGTTTTGAATTTTTCAATTTTTACCCTTGTTTTTAATACACTTACGCTATTGTGAAAACATAAACAAATAACTAATAATAGTAATTTTAATACAATTTAACTTATCTACTTGAATACACATGTTTAGTCGTTTTACTATATTTTCCTTCACTTTCCTTAGCATAAAGGGCGTTATTGTCCTGTACCCATTCCTTATCCTATTTTCCATATCTACTGATGTTGTAGGGGGATTCACATAAACACGATCTTTAATGTAGCTCCACAAAAAGAAGTCTAAAGGTGTTAAATCACATGATCGAGGGGGCCACTGAATGAATTTATCCCTACCGATCCATTTTTGTGGGTAACGAACTTCCCAGTTGTAATGAGCAGGAGCTCTGCCTTGTTGAATCCATATTTGTTCCCTTTCAAAGTTATCAAATTTTTCAAGAAGCTAGGGTAATTCGTTTTGCAAAAAATTTAGTTATCTAGGCCTGTTAAGCGGTTCGCGGAAAAAATATGGACCAATAATTCGAAAATTCAATGTTCCACACCATACATTAAGCGACTAATGGTTTTTTTGGTTTTGAACTTCCCGGGCCCAAAATGAATTAACTGTTGAATAATAATGCATATTATGGCTGTTAACTGCTCCATTACAGCGAAAAGTAGCTTCATCAGAAAATCCATAACTATTACCTTTATACGTCACTTACTACAACAAATTAAACTACCTTTACTTGCTTAACAGACATGTCAAAATTTGACAACACCTACATTTTTGTTTTGTCTTGGCAACTATGATGTTATAGCGTAAGTATATTAAAAACAAGGGTAAAAATTGAAAAATTCAAAATAAATCGAAAACTATTAGAAATAGGTATGTGACATACTTAATAAAAGTTGGGAGGTTTTGTAAAATCTATCAGAAAAAATAATAATATACAGGGTGTGCCATTTAAAAAATTTGAGGTTTTTCAATTTAAAATAGTCGAAATGTATAAATTTATTTTGAACACCCTGTAGCATCTAACTCAAATTTCTTCACATACATCTTTTTTTTTCATCTCTATAGAACGTTCATACCAACTATGAGTATTCAGAAACAATGGCGCTACTGGCAATTTTTTACAAAACTGAAAACTAGTATTTATAAAAAAAAAAATCAAATATTAGAAAGACTACTAGGTTTAGGTATATAACATTATTAGTAAAAAAGTTATAAAATTTTACGCAGAATTTAAAAATAAATTAGAAAATAGGATATTCCATTTAAAAAAAAACATATGTTATATCGGCCACACTTTTTTTCATCATTCCCGAAACAAATGTGATAATGAATTTTACTCGTATCGTCGACTCACCCTGTACAGGGTAATCAGCAAGTCTTCGGTTCCTACTACCTTGTTGATGATTAACAATCACGAAATACAAAAAACTCCACAATATTCATCTCTAGGTACCATGATAAACGAACAGTGGGATCACTCGCAGGAAATTCGTTGCCTTATAGAAAAAGCTAGAGCAGTGTTCCTTAAAATGACATCATTTCTCAAAAGCTCAGCAATAAAATTAAGCACAAAAATAAGACTACTAAGATGTTATGTCTTTAGTATCCTTCTTTATGGTGTGGAATCTTGGACGCTGACTGAAACCACATCTAAGAAACTTGGAGCATTTGAGTTAGGGCTATATCGCAGAATTTTGAAAATTTCCTGTACTGACCATATTACTAACGAGGATGTCTTACGTCGCATGAACAAGAAACTGCAAATTATGGAAACTGTTAAAAAAGGAAAAATTGGAGTATTTAGGACACATAATGAGAAATTCTCACAGATATGGATTACTACAGCAATTACTCCAAGGCTTCTAGAAAAAGGTCAACAGGATGCAGACGTATCTCCTGGCTAAACAATCTGCGAAATTGGTTCTCAACAAATACTACTGGTCCTTCAGAGCCGCAGTGGATAAAGTAATAATAGCCAGAATGATTTCCAATATTCCAACCGAATAGGCACTTTAAGAAGAAGAAGATATCAAGGTATAAACATTTAATATTGGTACATATTAAAATTCAATTTTGCAATTAAATTTCCCTTTGTTAATAGTCTTATTTATTTTCTAAAATTCCCGGTAGGGTTCAAATTTTACCGGTAAATTGTCAATGACCGAAAAAACGGTAAATATTTGTATTTGTTCGTCGTAATTTTACCAATATATATTAACTCTGTTTTTTTCGTGATAATTAAGCGTAATCTGAAGATTTAAGACAATGTGTTGGCACTACGGGATCAGGGAAAGTGTCTGTATGCTTTCCTTTTATCCTCTTTATGTACGCAAATTCACCCATAAAAGCTCATTTAACGTCACCCGTTACGATTGGGAAGGTTCGTCGGCGTTCGTTGACGTGATTTAGCGGCGACAGTGTCAGTCTTCTACGTAAAAGATTGTAAATTCTATCCAAAATCACATTTAAAAATAAAATAAATCCATTTCAGGAAGAACGCCAAGTTAAAATCCATTCTTAAAATATGAAATCTTTATTTATTAACATTTTAAGCTTTGGGTAATTTTATCGATAATTCTGACTACGATTTTACCAGTAACTTGCAGTAATTATAGCCCCAAATACCGCCTGATAAATTCTGCTCTTATCGCATTAAGAACAGCTTTAAAACAATTTAAGCCAGAAAATCTGGGACATACTGCAAAATAAATGGATTATTGAACATCTCCTTCAAAAATATATCATAGATAGTGTTCTGTGAATCAAGACGACATTCAGAACAAAAATCGATCACTAATGCGAATTAAACATTTTTTGTAAATAAATAATTTGTTTTAGCAGAAGAACTTAAGTAAAATGTAGTAATACCAACATATTTTCAAGGCTTTACTTAAGTAAAGTTGTGTTTATTTTTATGCCTATGATAGCACTGCTTGTCAAACACCTACCCATCTTCAGCAAACTATATATATACGTAACAAACTAAATAGAAACAAATGAAACTAAATTTGTACAGAATAAACTTACATCGAAAAAGTTATAAAAGCCAGTGTAAAAAACAAGTTGTTTCTCTTAAGAAAAACGCTAAAAATGTAAGCAATATGTAAGTAATACACCAATTGTAGTACGTAAATATAAAAAATTAATCAAAATTTTGAGGTTGGCGCCAGTCTTGCACTCCAGAAGAAAATTATTAAATAAACTTAATGACAAAGTAGTTAGCTTTCATAAAATTATTAGTAAAGTACCTAACACAAAATATGTTAGGTGCTCTCTACAAAATAAAAAAATTTTAACATGAACAAACCACTTCGTCTGACAATGAATTTGCTCGACGTTTCACCAAAATCTCATTTGGCATTTTCAAGTGCTCTTGCTGCTGCTGCTGCTCGATACTGTGATCTTGCTGCTGCTGCCGCTCGAAGCTAACTGATTTATTACATTCCAACATCCGTGAAAATCTCTATTGTAACATATATATATATATATATATATATATATATATATATATATATATATATATATATATATATATATATATATATATATATATGTATATATATATATATATATATATATATATATATATATATATATATATATATATATATATACATATATATATATATATATATATATATATATATATATATATATATATATATATATATATATATGACCTTAACTGCCATCTGTATCAAATTTTAAGACCATAGCGTCAGCAGTTAATAAGATTCGCTTGCATTCGTTCAACAACAAAAGTACGTTTTTCGATTTTAACATGAGTGAAAAAATTCAGCAAAGAAGTAGCATTAAATTTTGTTTTAAAAATGGTTTTTTTGTTTTTCGTTTTTTTTTTTTTTTTTTTTTTTTTTCGGCTTCTCAAACGTTCGAATTTGTCTCAAGAGGTCGGAATTATGGGCGGATAACTCTTGGTTTTTTCATCACGATAGTGCGCCTTCTCATACAGCATTAGTTCTTCGCGACTTTTTCATCAAAAATTCAACTCATATCATTCCGCGATCACCTTATTCGCCTGATTTAGATCCATTGGACTTCTGGCTATTCCCTAAACTCATAAAACCGCTTCGAGGACATCGTTTGCATAAATGCATTGTATCCAAAGGGGATTATTTTGAAGGGGACGAAATAAATTTGGAAAAATAAATAACCCGTTTGCGTTTTATTTCAAAAGTCTTACTATTTTTTGATCACAGTGTATATATATATATATATATATATATATATATATATATACATATATATATATATATATATATATATATATATATATATATATATATATATATATATATATATATATATATATATATATATATATATCTTTACAGTCTATAATTTCAAAATTTTACTTAATTTTAAAGAGTTACATATTATATTTTCTGTATTTATTATTAATTTCATATGGCTTACATTTCTTTCGTTACTCATTAAAAGCTACTATAGTAAAAATTTCTTTCGCTTATTATATTTTCTTTCGAGAAGAAAACACAAAATTTTTAGTAAATAAGTTTTATAACTTATAAAACCATCAAAAAATGTTTATTTCATTCCATACCCATACTTTTCATAAAGCTAATGTTTTCCAATGATCCATTGGACTTCTGGCTATTCCCTAAACTCATAAAACCGCTTCGAGGACATCGTTCGCATAAATGCATTGTATCCAAAGGGGATTATTTTGAAGGGGACGAAATAAATTTGGAAAAATAAATAACCCGTTTGCGTTTTATTTCAAAAGTCTTACTATTTTTTGATCACAGTGTATATATATATATATATATATATATATATATATATATATATATATATATATATATATATATATATATATATCTTTACAGTCTATAATTTCAAAATTTTACTTAATTTTAAAGAGTTACATATTATATTTTCTGTATTTATTATTAATTTCATATGGCTTACATTTCTTTCGTTACTCATTAAAAGCTACTATAGTAAAAATTTCTTTCGCTTATTATATTTTCTTTCGAGAAGAAAACACAAAATTTTTAGTAAATAAGTTTTATAACTTATAAAACCATCAAAAAATGTTTATTTCATTCCATACCCATACTTTTCATAAAGCTAATGTTTTAACGAAACACGTGTCAAGTATAAAAATTAATAAAATCAGTGTTTTGTTCTCATTGAATATGACTTTCCATGAAGTAACGGTCGAGTCAGTTAATTATATTCTATATCAGTTTTTAATATTAAGAGAACATACTCGTATTATTGTAAACTTTTCATTACTGTTTTAAAGTTGCTGCCCTAGTAAATATCTGTAGACATCACGACCTTATATGACTTCATAAAGACCTGAATGAAACTCTGTTTTTGCGCAATAGTAAGAATTAACGCAAAAAATCGAATAGCAGGGTTTCCTGAAAATGTTAACGTCACAGATCCCGAAATAGTTATATGGAAGCACCCATGGCATTTCAAAAAAGCCTTTCAAATTCTAGAAATATTATTTTGTACTAGAAAACTGTAGACTATACAACAGTTTTTATTTCTTTAGAAAGCTGCTATTCGACCATCGATAAAATGGTCCCATGTTTGAGACTTTTCTCCCGTACATACCCTACATTTGGTAGATTCTATCCGGAACGCATCATAAATCGTGATTCTCAGGGGCATCAACAAAAGGTTTGTAAGTTAAATATAAATACTTAATTCCTCCCAATTCGATGCTGCATCTTAGAAATACACGTCAAGTTAATACATCACATCTGTAAAAGGTTCAGCCACTCATTTCCCTACCATCCTTTCCAAGAACTTGTCTATCTGGAGAACCTCATCCCTTTAGAGGAAACTGACTGGACAATTTTTCCCGCCGAAAAAAACCTGTAGTGATTCAAGGCCAACGTATATCACTATTTTCGTACACGCGCTTGTCTTGTAGTGATTTAAAGATTTTCCTGCAGAGCTTGTGCTGTGTTCATAAGAAAATAACTTACATAACATATTATTAATAGTGAGGGGTTTTTGAAATAAAGTAATAGCCCATATGTAATAATCATTATTAAATTCCAACGAATTGTTAGTTAAGGACTTAATTATTTCCTTTATTTAATAAATGAATAACATATTAAGTAAATAAAAGATTTTTCTCAACCAATTCTATAAAATAATATATGAGTGACACTAATATCCAATATATGAAAGGAACGTCATTATTGATGAAAACCTATTGATACCAAAAAGTCTTTCAAACATATGCCTTTTCGTGAGCCCCTATATCTAAAGGATGGTTAGGACGAGCCAAGCCAATTTGTTATGAAGGGTCTTAAAGGAAACCTACAATTTTAATAGGATTTTTTTAAATATTATATTAGATGTTCCAATAGTTTGTTATCAAGGGTTTGATCTTATGATGGTGTAACGACAACAGGCTACTTTACCTTTACCAAAAAACTAAGTTCAATACAATATGACTATTAGAGTGACCGGATCTCATAGAGGGGGAAAAAAAATGTCGGAATCTTGTTCGTCTGGACCCCACAAAACGATTCCCCTTTCCAGATATTGAGATAGCCGAAATTTGAGCTCGATTAAACGACGTTAACCCGTGCCGCTCGTCGCTCAAAGTTTGAAAAAATCCAAATTTTTGGCCAAAAAAGCTGACATATGGAGCCATAACTCCAGAACGGTAAATAATAGAAACACGCTTAATATCTCAAAAGAAAGCTAATGTTGTTCTTCAAAATTTATGTTCTATACATAATTGTTGTTATTTTAAGTCAAACCGAGTTACAACAGCCTTTAGCCCCAAAAACGTGACCTGATACCACTAGGAGCATACTTCGTATATTTTGTTATTAAGTGATAAATTTTGCTTTTTTTTGGTATATTTTTGAGTTTAAAGTAGAAATATAATAAAAAAAACAAGTAATACTGATAAGTCTAATGACATTTTTTATTTTAAAATATGAAAATTAGGTATATAATACATACAAAACAGACACAGAAAAGATACAGACGTAGTACCTACATGAGTTGATAATTTTACATAGTTATCTAATCTATTCTAGAGCTTTTGTTAAAGTAGTTTTTGAAACGTCAGGATATAATACTCGGCATTTACTTACAACTTGCAGGACATATTGCTTTTGCTCTTCATCTTTTGTCAGAAGGTCGTTAAAGTCGGTTATTAATTTAACACCACGCTCAGCCATATCATTAACTACTTTTAATGTTTTGACAATTTTCAATCCTTCTTGGAAGTCATTATTTTGAGGCCAGGTGTTTGGATGTTGTCTTAGGAAATCTGTTTTTATATTAAATTGGTCAAAGAATGTAAACGTTTCTTTGGTAAGTAAATTTACCAATCCTCCATCAACTATCTCTTTTAAGTTTTCTTTCCTAACTTTTGGATTTACAACGCTAGCGTGCTGTGATGGTTCATCTGTGCTACTGAGCAATTTATTAGCCATTAACAACTTTTCATCGTCTGTAATGGTGGGATCAAAAAAACGATAATCCCACCAACTTTGCATTCAAATACCACAAATGGTTCGAAAAATTTGGTCAGGGCTATTTCTGCAATGTCGTTGTCACATTCTTTATAGGCTAACAGACTATGCAAAATACCTAAATCTTGCTTTGGTGCAAGATGAGCTTTTGGAGCATTGAACCAAGCTTTACAATAAATTTTAACTAGGAAAACAGAAATGGCACGCACAGAACTTTCTTCTTCTTTAGACATCTTAAATTGACGACGAAAAATGAACATTTTTAAGCAGTAAATAGCCTTTGCCATCCACCTAGCGTGATGAATGGCTCCTGGAGTTCTAAAACCCACAACATTGCCGTCTAGTGATCCAACAAATACGAGAACCAAATGCAATAGCTCCTTGTAGTCATCTCTGGGGTGGCTCTCAGTTAATTTGGTCTCGAATTCAGCAGTAACATTTGCAATTACTTCTGGAGTTAGCTGCTTTTGTATTAGATTGTCACTGATACTTGTGTCGTATTTTCCTTTGTCTATCTTGGGCCACGCAGTGAGGAATCTCTTGAAAATGTCTGGATGAGGCCCAGTGGTTGATCCCATTTTTGTGTCGAATACGCCTCTTAACAGAATTTTCAAGATATGGTGACGGCAAGCTAGGTATAACAATTCTCTTCCTAACATTTGCTGCAATATGACGCATGCTCCTTTGAGTCTTCACGTGTTGGATGCTGTAGTGTCAAAGCATATCGCCTTGACGGTGTTGAGAAGACCCCATTCATGTAGGCATTCATATACGGCTACGGCTTGCTCCTCTCCAGAGCTGTTTGCTGTTACAGGAACTCCCAGCAGCTGTTCCTTTTCGCCATATGAAATAGCTATAGCTATTCGCTCACATTGTTCATTTTTTCAAAAAACACCGGTAAAAGTTTACCGTCCCAATGGACAACCACGGGCTCTTTTTCAGGAATGTTTACTTTATCAAAATTTTTTTTTATTATATTGTTCTCTGAACATTTGCCTTCTATCATGTAATAAAGTTTTCGAGACTTTGTACTCAAGAGGGTCAAGGTTTAGTGCTTCTAGAGTAGCTATTAAAATTCTCGTGGCATTTCTGTCGGATACCTTATATCGATCTAATAAAATGGACAATTTCATATTTAAAATCTCTTTAACGCCCTTTGCAAATGAAATTTTCATCCTCTTGCTCTCAGATGGTCCTGGATCTTCTGCAGCTTCTTCAGGGATGTCCATTTCCTCCAAGCTCTCAAGTTCCTGGTAGATGCTGTCCTCTTCAGTGTCTTAAAATATCTTCACTAGATAATTGTTCGATCTAACCAGCTCAAAGGCACTTTAGAAACTAAACTGAATAAATAAAAGGTCGGTTGTACGCTGAAGTAAAATCACCATCCCTAAAATAGAAATTAGATTCACCCTCCTTTTTACCTGTCAAACGGGTCTTTCTTTGGTAAACTAGTCAGGTAATCCCCATATAATAAAAGATTAAATTTGAACAAAAGGCTCTTTATGTTTGAAAATCGAGTTCGAAAATACTTTTTAACAAAAAAATGTTAATTCCGAGACACATTATGTAAAAACCCGTAAAATTCTTAGAATACTCCCAAACTGGCTCCTACTGGTACCAGGTCACGTTTTTGGGGCTAAAGGCTGTTGTAACTCGGTTTGACTTAAAATAACAACAATTATGTATAGAATATAAATTTTGAAGAACAACATTAGCTTTCTTTTGAGATATTAAGCGTGTTTCTATTATTTACCGTTCTGGAGTTATGGCTCCATATGTCAGCTTTTTGGCCAAAAATTTGGATTTTTTCAAACTTTGAGCGACGAGCAGCACGGGTTAACGTCGTTTAATCGAGCTCAAATTTCGGCTATCTTAATATCTGGAAAGGGGAATCGTTTTGTGGGGTCCAGACGAACAAAATTCCGGCAGCGATTTTTTGCGGTCACCCTAATGACTATAGTATAAATGACTAGGTTCTCTTGTTGTGCTGAATACTGCATTATCGTTCCGAGGCCGTATGAAAAGGTTACGGCGGATAGTTTTGAACTATATGGTTTTATCATACGTGATGCTACAGACTTTGTATGTAATGACACACTGAAATTGATTTTTAATAGTTTTGAAAGATCGTGGCTAGAATACTCACTTGTGTGGTGCCCTTTTTATCACACACAAATATTCGAAATATTGGGAAAATTCAAAAATGTTGTTTAAAATTCGCAAATTTTAAACTTGCTGGAATATATCCCAAATAAGTTATATTTATGACAGTCTTTTGACTAAATTTAATTTACAAACTTTTGGTCTACCGACTCCAAGAACCAGTGTCCTAAAATTTTCCACTCTCTTTCAAATTTGCGAGAAATATACCACAATGCAGCGTTGCTACAAAAAAAGAACGCAGTCTTAAAATAAGTTGTTATTTTGATTTTTATTATGTTCATTACCTTATATTATGTAATTTCCCATTCTAAATAAAATTTATGGAGTTCGCGGTCGGTTCTAGGTGAAACATCTTAATATTTACACTTTCGAAATAAAATACAGTATAACTGTTTCACTGAATTTATTCAGTTTACAATAAGAGTGAACTTAAGTTATAAAAGATATTCAAATTCAAATTCAAATTCAAAATTCTCTTTATTTCAAAAGTATGCCAGCATACAATAAAATAGTGTCCACAACTAAGACTAAAACTACCTAACAGGATTAAACATTATCAAAGAATCTATAGAATTCTTCAATATTATATGGCTCTATTTTCAATAACAATATAAAGATTTGTTTTTTGAGTATTTTAAGATTTGTAATTAATTTAATATCATTTGGTAAAGTGTTATACAACTTTATACATTGATAATGTGCACCCTTCTCTGTCATAGTCAATCGGTGTCTTGGGTAAGTATAATTCATTGTTCTTGTGGCATATACAGTTTGTGACTCATATCTTTCAAATAAAGACCTGTTTTTAAACAGGAATAGTATACATTCCTGTATGTAAACAGCAGTAGCAGTAAGTAGTTTATTTTCTGTAAACTTTCCTCTACATGTTTCTCTATGGTTTAAATTGAGTATAATTCGTAAAGCTCTTTTTTGACAGACAAAAACCCTACTAGCATCTCTACAATTTCCATACATGATAATTCCATATCTTATATGGGACTCAAAGTTTGCATGATACAATATTTTCTTGATGTCAGAAGGAATATACCTCCCCAAGACTCTAAGACTATAACATATTCTGTTTAATTTACTCACAACATGGTTGACATGACATTCCCAGGATAAAGTACTATCCAAAAACATGCCCAAAAATTTAACTTCAGCATTTAAACTAATATGGTTACCATTTAAGTTTAAACTAGTTGGTTCCTCTAGTCGTGACCTGCTTGTTTTAAATATCATAATGTTTGTTTTTGTGTTATTCATGACTAGCCTATTCTTTGTGAACCATTCCTCTACTCCTAGCATAAAAATCTCAGCATCTTCTTCAAGGTCCGTAATGTCTTTATTACTTAACAAAATGTTCGTATCATCTGCATAATTAGTAATTTTACATTTATTATTTAACAAAAGTAATTCAGTTATGTTATTTACATATAAGATAAACAGTATAGGGCCCATAACACTACCTTGTGGAATGCCTAACATTATCTTCTTTTTTTGAGATGACACCCTCTCACTTCCTTTACCTATCACCACTCTTTGTTACCTACAAGATAAGTATGATTTGATCCACTTCAGGTTTGTTCCTCGAATTCCGTACATGTTTAATTTTTGTAAAAGTATATTATGGTTTAATGTATCATATGCCTTTGATAAATCAAGAAAAAACCCTAGAGGAATCTCGTTATTTTCTAGAACGTCTATTATCTGTTGTACAAAGTTAACAATTGCTGTTTGAGTGGATTTTCCATGTAAGTACCCATGTTGTGATTTATTAAGTAGGCCATTTTCCACCATAAATCCTAGAATTCGCTGGCACATAACATGTTCAAATATTTTGGAGAATGAACTGAGCAGACTTATTGGGCGATAATTTTCTATATTGGTTTCATCACCTTTCTTATAAACCGGAATTACTAGTGCAATTTTTAACTGTTCCGGGAATATACCATATTTAATTGAGTTATTCATAATGTAGATTAAAGGTTCCATAATTTCGGATATCACAAATTTTATTAGGCTATTTGAGATCTCATCAAAACCGCACGTGAACTTATTTTTCAGTTTTGTGACTATCTGCATTATTTCCTCTTTATTCTCTAATTCTACCTTAATTTCTACAGGATTATACTCTATTTCCGAATTAAAAGGTATATTATTCAATTTGTTTAATAGATTAGGTGCTACGTTTATCAAGAAATCATTAAAATCGTTTGCTATTGTCTCCTTATTACCTTCAATTTTAATGTTTTTCTCTGCTGGCTTACCTTTTTATTTCATTTATAATTTTCCAAGTACATTTACTTTTATTATCCGAATTTCTTAACCTCTCCGCATAGTTTTTTCTTTTATGGTCTTTCAACAAGTTGTCATATTCTTTCTTTTTATTACTGTACATAGCCTTATAGCTAATATTTACATTTTTTATTACATAAAGAATATCCAATTGTCTTTTACACTCTTTGATTTCAGGACTACTTTGCATATATTTGGATTTATTAAAATTTCTTCGTGGGATCTTTATTTGGGGAAAATGCTCATTAAATATCTCTAAAAAAAGTTTCATAAAAGTAGACCACTGGTTGTCCACTAGTTCAGCATTGATTGAGTAGATGGACTGCCAATTTAATTTTTGAAGACTATTCTTGAAGTTAGATTTACTCTGAGTGTTAAAGCTTCTTTTTTTAATGAATAAAGATTTTTGTTTTTCGATATATAATATCACCTTCTGGATGGTTAATTGGCACTAAATTTAAATTAAGAGGTAATAAAATTGTGTTAATTACAGGTAGTCTATGTTAACACGGCGTCTAATATAAGGCTATTTCCAAATTCTATTTGGGTGTTAGCTATTTTTGTATTATTTTAATGACTTTTTTATGCTAAGAATTTCTCAATAATTCATGTTGTCCTTTTTGAGCACTGTATAGCAACTTTACCCTCTCGCTATTAAAAAGATGATTATTGTCTATGCAGTGTTCAGCAAATTCTGTTAATTTTTGTTTATTTAAAATGGAGTGTCTGTGTTCTTTTAATCTTTGTTATATCGATGGCATTAGTAACAAAATCAGCAATAGCCTTAATAAGCTAGAAGTAACCTGTATAAGTGTTAATAAAAACAATATAGCCCGATATCTAGTTAATAACAAAGAAAGATTTAACAAACATGGGAAAATCCGGTATATATATGAACTTAATTGTGATGACTGTGACGCTGTCTATGTGGGACGGACAAATGGGACGGAGCCTACAACAAACATTAAAAAAACACAGACACTTTATTTTAAATAAATAGAAAATAACAGGTTTTGCTGAAGACTGCATGGACAATAATCGCCTTTTTATTAACGAGAGTGTGAAGTTGCTATACAGTGCTCAAAAAGGAAAACATGGATTATTTAGAAATTCTTAGCATAAAAAAGCCATTAAAATAATATAAAAATAACGAACACCCAAATAGAATTTGGAAATGCCCCCATATTAGACGCCGTGTTAAGACAGACTACCTGTAATTAACCCAGTTTTATTACCTCTTAATTTAAATTTTGGATCAATTAATCATCCAAATATAATATCTTTTAGAACTTAAATTTAGTCTTATTTTAAACCTCTTCGAAAATGGTCGCGAGACCGAAACACGTGTCAAAGTAATCTGAATAAATTTAGTGAAACCGTTATACTATATTTTATTTCAAAAGTGTAAATATTTCCCATTCTGTAATTGGTACTATACATGTGGTAAATAAATAAAAAAATGTAAAAAATCTGCATGTTATGAGTTAAGATGATCTGTTCTAGAGATTTGAATGTGTAAAAAAACTATAATTTTAATTTAATAATAATTTAATTAACCCTTTTTGCGAATTCTGTGCTATATTTACGGAGTAGCGATTATAGATCGATTCAACGATAAGTTTATGAGAGACTGGAATGAAGCACCAGGGATGAGGGGATCTTACATATATATACCAGATCTCTTCCGAAATTAAACCGCAAAGACCTACAGACGGTCGCAGGAGGCTTTAGAGGACAGAATCTGACTTGATCCAGATTGTAGATGGTGCTTGTGAAGGGAAGAAATAGTGCCTTATCCGATTTTTAGTTTCCCGGCAATCTTATAAACAAAACAAAACTAACCTGGGATCCAGTAATTTGGGTCCAGGGATATATAACGGGGATTCAATCTGGATGGTTGCTGATCTTAAACGCTATTGGCTTCCCACAACCCTAAATTGAGGCAAGTATACAACGGATCCTTAAACAGCCTAAATGCTACATGCATTCGAGCTACTTGTTAGACCTACATCTATCTAGTTATTTACGTATCAGTCTGAAATGTAACATTTAGCAGTAGTCGTAGGCAGGGACTGAAAGCTTATGACGCCTGCATAGCAGATACGAAATATTGGAAAGATACTTCATTTTCTTGGTGACACCATACCGGTGTTGCTATTTAAATTCATAATTTATTTATATTGGCTTTTCTCATCATAGTGTGCTGCTGTCGCAGGGGCGTCGCGAAATATCACAAAATTTTCAGAATTTTATTTCCAATTTTAGTCAATGTGATAGGACGCTACATCTAGCGGACTTGATTCAAACTAGCAACTTGCTTAATCATAACTGTTTGCCCTCATATCTCCATGATAACATTAATTATCTACCTTATCTATCAGTTCCTTCTTGAGATATCATATTCATTTTGGGGGATTTGAACTTTAAAGAACATGTCGAATATATATGTAAAAAAATAGAGAAAAAAATCGGATTTTTCAAACGTTTAAGAAGTAAAGTAACAATATTAACTGCAATAAATATATACAACACCATGATAAAACCTCATTTTGAATATGGATCAACTGTGTTATTCACATGCTGTTCAGACCAACAACAGGCAAGGCTACAAAAAACTCCAGAACAAGGCTATGTGCTCTATTTTGAAATGCAATCGTTTCACATCAATAAGATATATGCTAGATACACTGAAATGGCTAAATGTAAAGCAAAGACTGCAGCTAAATACAATATGTTTTATCCAGAAAATGAAAATGGGAAATGCACCGGAATACTTGATTGAACAAATAAGATATGTTGGGGATGTTCAACCGTACAGCCTGAGGAACGCATTAGATTTTAGACCGCAACGTGCAGATACCAGTGCAATGCAAAAATCTCTATTTTCAAAAGGCCTGACCTTATACAATATGATGCCGAACAACATAAAGAGTGAAACAAATATAAATATATTTAGAAAAGGAACAATAAATTTTGTAAAAAATATTAGTTTTTAATCAGAGTATGAAATTGTTTGTTAAATTTATTTTAAATGTAAATTGAAAAGTATTGTGAATACTACTACTAAATAAATAAATAAACTAAACTTTTAAAACTTTTGTATTATTGGGTGTGTGAATTAATTTTGAGGGATTTTTCGGTAAAAATATCGCTTTATTGTAAAAAAATGGTTACAATTTGATTATTCGAAGTATTTTCCATCGCTAGCCACTACTTTCTCCCATCTTTATGGCACCATATGAATACAACGTTGAAAGAACTACTCATCGTGTCTTTTGGCATATTGCAGTCGTTTTTCTTTCAACGCTCCGCTTAGTTGCATCAATTGTTTTCGGTAACGATCCCCTAGTAATATTTTCGTCGAGTTGGATCAGCTAATAATGCACTACACACACAGCATAAGCTTAGAGCCATTGGAGCCGGCTTTGGTGAGGATGTTGATAGGCTTCACCCATAATTTTTTGGGTATTGGATTATCGTAGTGTATCCATTTTTCATCACCAGTTACGATACGATGCAAAAAACTTTTCCGATTGTACCGTTGAAGCAGTTGTTCACTTCTGAAAAATCGCCTTTCAACGTCTCTCGGTTTCAATTCGTACTGCATTCAATTGCTTGTTTTTGAATCATTTCCAGTGCATGTAAGCGCTTGGAAATGGTTGTACGATCAGTTGCTAATAATTCTGATTCTTTTTCCATTTGGCAGTATTTTTATCGAGTATTACCTCCAATTCTTTGTCTTCCATGTCGAAGTCACCACTTTTGAAACATCGAAACCAATACTCACATGTGTTTATCGATTGAATATAATCACCATAGGTTTCCGACAGTAACCGATAGCTTTCAGCAACGTTTTTTTCAAATTAAACAAGAAAAGTAACGCTTCGCGCAAATGGTGTTTTGTTGGCACTAAATTCGACATATTCAGTGCTCAAAAAAAATGTTGTTTACACTTCGATTAAATAACATATACTAAAAATTAGAGTCTAATAATGGTGCTTCATCATAAATATAGCAGCAGTATGCCCTGATGCTGTATGATACAAATTACCCCCTCTGTTAGAAATCCTTCAAAACCAATTCACACTCCATATAATTATGATACATTTCGACAGTTTTTTATAACGTCTACATATTCGGTTGTTTGTAAATATTTTGTTGCCACGCTTTTCCAGTTATCCATAAGCCGTAAAATTCTAACTAAACTTCAGCACCGGGCCGTAGCTGGTGACTCGGAAACAGTAGATAATTCGACTTCCTTCCACCTTTTAGTGTTGTCAGCTCCTTTCCAGGATGCTGAAGCTAACTCTGCATCCTTTACCTTAATTAAATATGTCGTTGTATAATGTGCCTTTTACTCTCTCGAATACAAGAGCTTTAGAAACTTAATAGGTGTGTTTCCTTAAACATTTACTTTAGTAACATTTTCAGAAAGTGAGGGCTGTAATGCTGAAAAGTTTGTTTAACTTATTTAAATATAAAATCTCTCTCCTTCATGTTTGCTGACAAAAACGTGATTATAGTATTTTATAACGAAGGAGGAAAGTTTGTAATTATTTAAAATTGCTTCTAAAAAGTATTCTTTCTCTATGTACCAGACAATTATTTGTTTTGGCCTATCTAGGAAAGAATTCATAGAGAGAAGTAGCGTTTTTGACTATTTTCAGTAAATAATTATAATTTAATTGCTGAAAAGAACAAGATTTTATTAAAGCGTATTGTCTATTTACACATCTTTCTTTTTTAAGCTCAACGTCATACTATGGCCATCAACAAAAAAAGGAAACAAATCTGTTTCTCTTTCTCAATTCTTTCAACCCAATAGGAGTATCGGTGACATTAGGCAGTTGCTGCCTTAACAGTCAGTCTTCCAGCATCTTGATCCTGCGCGATCTAACTTGACTCGTGCATACCCATAACAAGGAGAGATTTTACTTGGTTGAACCATCTTGTTGGAGACCGTCCACTTGATCTTCTACCTTCTACCCTCCCCGTTACTACAAGCTTTTCTATGGCATCCACTTTCCTGATAATTTAACCTAAATATTTCAGGTACTGCTTAATAGTTCTATTTGAAAGTCGGTCTTTTATATGCAGCTCAATACCAGGTGTACAAGTATGAAATACGGATTTTTTTCTAAAAAACATGTTAAATTCGGAAGAATGATAAAAAAATGCTTTATTCAAAGTATGCTCCATCGCTTGTTATACATTTTTCCCATCTTTCGGGCAATTTGTGAATACCACGCCAGTAAGAATCTTTCCCTTTTGCTGTGAACCATTCATCGAGCCATTTTTTCACATCTTCGTACGAACCAAAGCGCTGCTCAGCAAGTGCGTGACCCATCGATGCAAACAAGTGGTAATCGGAAGGAGCCAAGTCTGGTGAGTAAGCCGCATGGGGTAGAACTTCCCAGCTTCTAACGTGGCGCGAACTGGTTTTGCCGTATGTGATGGACCATTGTCATGAAGGAAAACGATTTTGTGTTACCTCTTTCGGTATTCTGGCCTTTTTTCAAGCAGCGAACGGTTCAAATTGGTCAATTGTTGTTGGTAACGTTTAGTATTAACCGTTTTCCTATAATAGACCACGTCCCTCTGGTCCCACCAAACACAGAGCATCGTCTTTCTGCCAAAGCGATTCGGTCTGGCGGTCGATGTGCGTCTGGGTCTACCCATGATTTTTTTGCGCTTGGGATTCTCAAAATAAATCCACTTTTCTTCCCCTGTAACTATACAATGCAAAAACGACTTCCTTTTGTACCGAGCGAGCAAAATATCACACGTGTTTTTGCGCTTTTCCATTTGCCTGTGGTTCAACTCATGTGGTACCCATCTACCGGTCTTCTGAATCTTTCCCAACTAACGCCCAATTGCTCGGCGAGTTGTTTTTGTGTTTGCGAAACATTTTCGTCCAACAATGCTTGCAATTCCACATCTTCGTATTTTTTTGGCGGTTTTCCACGTTCCTTGCCTGCAACATCGAAGTCACCACTTTTGAAACGCCAAAATCATCGTTCACACGTATCTTGCGATTGAGCATGTTCACTATAAGCTTCTCAAAGTAATCGGTATGATTCAACAGCAGTTTTCTTCAAACGAAAACAAAAAATTAATGCTGTCCGCGAATGCTCTTTGTTCGGTATAAATTTCGATATATTGAACACAACAAGACAACACTATGCACATACTTTTTCAATTTATCACTCGTGTGCGTCTAACACTTATTGATGATACAACAAAATGGTGCAGTGTCAAATCTTTATAGCACAAACTAGCATGAAATCCGCATTTCGTACTTATACACCTGGTAGATACATTAGTATGGTATTCGGTTACTCTGAGGGTTCTTCGATATGCCCACATCTTAAACGCATCGATTCGTCTTTTGTCAGCTTATTTAATGGCCCATGTTTCCGATGCGTAAGTTGCTATGGGGAATATAAGGCTGGATAGAGATTGTGACAGCTGGATCTTTCCAGATCTTAGTAAGTTTGATCGTCGAGTTTCTAGCCATCGTCAAACATCTTATTTCCGCTTCACAGCCACCATTATTAGTTATGGGGGATCTCAAATGGTTGAACTGCTTTACAACAGTGTAACCAGCAATCATCACTTTGATTTTCGCTCTATTAATTGTCAATCCAGAGTTTTTGCTCGTAATTTCCAGGCGCTCCATAATTGATTCTAGGTCTTGTATTGGAGTTACAAGTATAACAGTAACGTCCGCATATCTAAAGTCACTTAGCTTTTTTCCATCGATTATTACACTCCCACTCCAGCCATCCAAAACAGACCTCATTATATGTTCACTATATATGTTAAAAAGTAAGGGTGACAGAATACAGCCCTGCCTGACGCCGGCTTCTACGTTATGGGGTCGGAAAAAGAATTATTCAGTGTAATTCTGCCATTTGTGTTCTCATAAAGGGATCGGATAATGTTTACAAGATGTATAGATGTTCCCATGCTGATTAGAATCGACCAGAATTTGTTCCATTGTATGCAAATCTGTTTACTCCCTTGTTAAATGAGATGTTGGTTTGATACATATATTATGATTGAAGTAGAAATGGAACCTATAATTTTTTATCAACGTGGCTTCAGAAAACCGGAATGAAAGGGGCATATGTCCCATTGAGGTTTCGGGAGTACATCTATTGATCAGTATTGTTCTGAGTTGGCAGTTGCTGACATTTCGTCAAAATCTTATTTAGCATTATCTATGCTAACTGGAGAGGTTTGGAGTTGTGCATGTGTCCTACTTATATACTGTCGGAACCGAAGGTTGTAGCACTGATTGGTCGGTGTTGCCCTCTTTGGGATGACTTGGAAGAGCTCGGCGTTCTTTAATGGGGTATTGGTTGCTGATGCGATGATCCTTTGTGTTATTATGCAGTTCCGTGCTGCTAGTAGATTAAGAGCATCATCTCTTTTGTTTAAGCTACCATTTTGCTCAGTTTCGATAACTTCTTCAATCATTCTGGCTTTGGAGCGTGGTAGAGTTCCTTGCAATTGTTAAAATCGCTTTTGTGGCCTCTCGTTGGCTAGTGTTGGAAGAGGGCTGATGTAGTTTGTTTGTTACGAATGCTAAGTTTGTGTTTGTCGAGCTTTGCAGATATTCTTTTGTTGATTTGTCTTATGTAAGCCTCATTGAAATTGCAACATGGAATGCTGTATAGGTCCTGATTTTCTAGCTTTATTTTATCCATTAGATTTCTCCCATCAAACGACTTCTATAAACCACATCTAACAATAAGTTGATTAGGCCGAATTCAAACGACAAGGTGATTTTCATGCAGATGAAGAGTTCGAATTATATTTCTATAATTTTAGCTTAATAAAATTTTTGCTTAAATATTCTTAATTGTATGTTGTGTGTCCAACATATATTTTTAAATTTTATGGCCGCATATTATGGTAGTTACATTAAAAGAAATTGTACAACTAAATATTTTTTGCACTTGTTATTTTTTTATGTTATGTTCATTCTAGTTATTGTCAATAGCTAAAGAACGAAAAATATACTAAACAAAATTTGATATAAAATATAAAATTACCTAATCATTTATTTGTTTGTTTTAACTTTGTATTATTCCTTCAGAAATCCGTTATACGAAAATATTATGGAATTTAAAATCCATTTTTATCATTGTAGAAGTTAGTAGTTTTATGAATTTAACATTCCTAAGTGACAGTAACTTTTTACGACGTCCGGTAATACACCGCATTACCAACTATAGAATTTGTATTTCTTCAGCAGCCTTTATTATACTTGTAGTTTAGTTCGCTCTTCCTATAAATTTAAAATAGATTTTTCTTACAGGAATATCTCGTAATATCTGCCAATATCAACCGTAAGGTACATAATATATATGGACGCGAGAGCAGAGTTCTATTGGTTTTGGCTAAGGATACTCCCAAATCTGACCCGATGTCGTAAATATCAATTAAATTGCTGAAACTGGCTCCGGTAGTCTATTTATTATTTTCAGCTGCACTTTTACATCCGGAAGTGCATTATCTTAAACGTTCGACTAGTACTACACGGAAAAAAGTCCATTAGAGATATGTTACTTTTATTTTAACTTTATTTTTTAAACTTAAATGTGATATTAAGAATAATTGGGCTGGTTTACTACTAGCATTGATCTACCTAAATCTTGTTGCTCTTTGAATTATTCTCTATTACTGCCATACGCCAAATTAAAAGTGATTTGGCTTTAAAGTTTCTTTGAATGGCAAGTTTAGAGTTAGCAATATAAAGTGGAAAAAGTCTTGGTGTAATATTTGATCCATATTCAAATTTTGATGAACACATAAAAAACATAGTGAAAATGCATATTTTATATAATTTTAAAGATTACTGAAATACTGTAACAAAACCTAAAATGGTGGATTATATTATTTTAAGGGAATTAACTTACTATGATAATATTTACTATACAAATAGCAGTTGCTATAACAAATCACAACTGCAAATTCTGCATAATAGTCGGGGGTCAGATCTTCACCATGGATCAAAAAATATTATAATAATTAATAATAATATGTCAATATTCAACCGACATAACTTGATAAATTCAGAGCATAAATGTGAAATGTACCTTACAAAAAGAATTTTTAACTAATCAATCTAACTATTTCATGCAATTAAATTTAGAAATACCATTTATAACCTTAACACAAGATATTACAATAATTTAGAAATATCTCTGCATCACATCGAAAAAGAAAAATATTATTCATATATTCACCACTCCACCAAACACTTTATTTTTGCACTCAACGCGCGTTTCGCTGACCATGTTAGCTTCACCAGGAGCGATGATTGACTAAAGCTAAACTACAAATCTACCCTATTTATACTTAGCCTAACCCTTTAATTACTCAGGCGGAACTAATAGCATAGGCAAGGCCATCAGTTCCGGTCAAGTAACCAGGAGAGGGGACTATAAGGAATAGGCCATCTGTCTTTATTTAACCTACTTTTACATTTTATAATTTCCATGCCTTCGTATGCTTTCAACAATCTCCTGTCAGATACATTTTTAATTAATCTTAGATCAGCTTCAAGGGCATGTTCGGCAATGCTAGACTTTTCTGTTCTACTGTATTTTACGTGTGCTAAATGTTCTTTAAATCGTGTTTTAATTGACCTTTTAGTTTGCCTAACATACTTTTTGTCACAATCATTACAACTAATTTCATAAATTCCACTTTTCTCACAATTAGGAATCTTATCTTTGGAATTTCCTAAGATATTCCTTATATTGTCTGATGACTTATAGACTAAGGTGAGGCCTACCGTATTAAATACCTTATTGAGTCCCCTGCTATATTTCGGATTATATGGTATGGAGACATACTTGGTGTTATTTTCTTCGCGTGTAAAAAAAATGGAATTCTGAATATTCAACCTTACATTATGTCTATTTATTAGCTTGTTTACTAAGTCATCGTCATAACCATTAACTCTAGTTATATTTCTAATATGATTCCTTTCATTATTAAAGTTTATTCTATTCAGAGGAAAAGTGTCCAAACGATGAACTAAAAAATGTAATGCGGCTAATTTGTGTTAATTGCAATGAAATGAATCATTAGGAATATATCTATCTGTTACTATGTCTTTCCTATAGATATCAGATTCTAATCTATTATTATTTTTAATAATTAAAATATCCAGAAAAGGCAGTTGTCCTTTGTTCTCAAATTTAATGGAATCATACCGGCTATTTAATTTGGAATCAAAATCATCGATATTTGCTTTCTTTGTATCAAAAATTGCGAAAATATCATCCACATACCTATACCATACCCTTGGGAAATATTCAAATTTTTGACTGGCTTCGGTTTTCAAACTTACTCATGAATAAATTGGCTATTAATGGTGATAAGCAATTGCCCATAGCTGTTCCTTCTTTCTGAACATAAAATTGACTATTATATTGAAAATAATATATATATATATATATATATATATATATATATATATATATATATATATATATATGTATGTATATATATATATATATATATATATATATATATATATATATATATATATATATATATATATATATATATATATATATATATATATATATATATATATATATATATATATATATATATATATATATATATATATATATATATATATATATATATATATATATATATATATATATATATATATATATATATATATATTATAAATATATATATATATATATATATATATATATATATATATATATATATATATATATATATATATATTTCTTCGAGATATTGTAAAGTTTGTGGTATTGGCACACTTGGGAACAAAGAACTGACATCAAAAGAAATTAAAATTTCACCTTCATTAAGAATTAGATTTTTTTCTTCTATTAATGAATTCTAAAGAATTCTTCACTGCGACAGTATTTAATGGTAAATTCTCAAGTTCTTTTGATAACCATTTGAATATTAAATATGTGGGTAATCCGACCGATGAAACAATGGGTCGCATTGCTTTCCCAGGTTCCAGGAATTTTGGGTGAGCAATACAATTTTGGTATGGTCGGATAATTGCCAAAAAAACTAATGATTTAACATTTTTCAATGTGTAATCATTGATTGTATCAAACGCCAATTACACTTGACTGGGATTTTAGTCATAAATTAGACCATCGCAATGTTGCTACGCCTGTAATCAACAGCTTCTTACTTTATAACATATTAAAAGAATTTTGCCTTTTTTATAAAAGTATGTGAAGCCATAGAAACAAACCATATTTGAAGTATAGTGCTTTAAAAAAATTTCACATACATATAATCACTGGACTGGATTTTGAAACATTGTATGCTTAACTACAATACAAAATGGCAGTTTTAGTAAATAAAACGTTTCAACACTATTTTTACATGTTTTCCTTGTAATTAGCGAGCGCGAATTACTTTACACTATGTAACGTTCTGCGTGATATCACACACGTTGCTAGTTATTTGCCGCATATATTTTCTTGATATATTGGTGAACGCGATTTTAATTAAGAAAACGTCGCCCACATGTATAAAAAAAATATTTTGTTCGCTGTTTAATTCTATTTTATACGATACATTTGCAACAATACCTATAAAAATATATTTTGTTACAGTGGTCTTATTTAAAAATTTAACAATATTTTTTAACCAAAGATTATGTTTCTGGGAATAAAAAATGAATATTTATCTACATTATTGCAACACGCCTCACGAAAGGGTAAATGGGATTTTTATCAAGTTTCAAAAAAAATCGTAGTAATTCTCCCTTGTAGCAATATGTTCAAGAGTTAGTACATCCGGTGGTTTGTTGTCACATTCCGGGTGAATTTTTTTTTTTATGGATCTAGCACACATGCTGTAAGGGAGGTCCCTAAAGCGCTCTAGGAGCGGCATGTGTGCGGAAAAAGCGATTCACGTTGTTCTTGAATCGCTGTAAATTGTACTCGGTGGGAAACCTAGCGCTGGGCAAATTATTCCAAAGGGATGACGTTCTCCATATAAAAGACTGCTTGAAAAGCGTTGTACGGGGGGTAACAAGCTGAATCTCATACGGATGTGAAGCACCAGCGCGACGTGTATTTCTAACATGCACCGCTTTGAGAGGAATTAAGCGGGCTACATCCTTCGAACACTTTCCATGAAAATACTTGTAGAACAGACTCAAGTCGCCAACCGTTCTTCTATGTTCCAGCGAATCAAGGCCGCCGGTCCGTTCCGGGTCTTCAACCAGACGGACCGCTCTTCTCTGAACAGAATCCAACAAATGCAGTGTATGTTTGGGAGCGGAGCCGCAAACGTGGGAGCAGTATTCCATAGTTGGTCGAATTTGAGCTTTGTAAAAAATTAGCAGTTGTTGTGGGGTGTAACGGTGCACGCGTTTCGTAAGGTCTCACTTGGTATTTTTAATACTGACTCGTCGGAGTAAGCTACTGCACTCCGGCCGTTGAAAGTTCCAAGTAATATAGCGAAATCTCTCTCTCTCTCTCTCTCTCTCTCTCTCTCTCTCTCTCTCTATATATATATATATATATATATATATATATATATATATATATATATATATAGTCGACACTGTTTATAGTGAAACTCTATATAGTAAAAAACTCTTTATAGTGCAATTTTTTCAAGACCTACATACATAGCAATATATACGGATTTTCTCTTTATATAGTGAAAAACTTTCTATAGTGAAATTTCGGTCAACATTTTGCTGTTTCACTATATAGAGAGTCGACTGTATATATATATATATATATATATATATATATATATATATATATATATATATATATATAAAAACATATATGTGTAAATATAGTGGCGTAGTGACTACTTTTTCTTTACTGTAGGGTGCGATCTATTACACCCCAGAAATTTGTCGATTCATCCTTTGCTTGCCCGTATCCATACTCATGTGACTCTAAAGTAATAATATAGTAATAATCCCCATACTTTAACGACAGTTATACTCAGAGGAGCCCATTGCTGTAATTAATATTCCATCTAACACAGAGTTTCATCTGCAACTTCGCAGGAAAATGCACTAATTTAAACATATTATATTCTACACAAGCCAAATCAAATGCTACATTGTTTTGTTCGAGAAAGTCACCCGAATATTAATGTGTCTTTTTATTGGACTTTTATGATAATTTTCAGAACAGTGGTATAACAAGGGATACGATAATATGATAACTATTAATGGACTTGTGAGAGACAAATATTTTTATCCTTTTTCTATAGGAAATAGGAAGGAATTATTTCCATTATAGATTTACGTCCGACCAGATTTTTTTTCTGATTACAGTTTAACAACAAAAGTGTAATTAGGAGAAAATTTCAACGGCTTTAACTAATTACTTGACCTGTTTTCAAATATATATATAATATATATATATATATATATATATATATATATATATATATATATATATATAGTATATATATATATATATATATATATATATATATATATATATATATATACATATATTATATATATATATATATATATATATATATATATATATATATATATATACATATATATACATATATATACAGTCGACTCTCTATATAGTGAAAGACCAAAATGTTGACCGAAATTTCACTATAGAAAGTTTTTCACTATATAAAGAAAAAATCCGTATATATTGCTATGTATGTATTTTATATAGGTCTTGAAAAAATTGCACTATAAAGAGTTTTTCACTATATAGAGTTTCACTATAAACATTGTCGACTATATATTTATTATATATTTAATATATATTTATATATATATATATATATATATATATTTATATATAAATATATATAAATATATATATATATATATATATATATATATATATATATATATATATATATATATATATATATATATTTACATATATTAATATGACGCATTGGTAAAGCAACGAAGGCGATTCGAAAAATCCGTAGTTGGTCGTTCCGAAAAGTGTTCTCTGTATCTGCTAGACCATCCCAAAGCAAGTAGGGAGAACACTTTGGGAACTACCAAATGCGGATTTTTCGATTCGCCTTGGTTGCTTCACCAATGCGCCATCTATGCCTTCAATATATATATATATATATATATATATATATATATATATATATATATATATATATATATATATATAATAGAAAGCTGTTTATATTGAAACTCTATATAGTGAAAAACTCTTTATAGTGCAATTTTTTTAAGACCTACATACATAGCAATATATACAGATTTTCTTTTTATATAGTGAAAAACTCTCTATAGTGAAATTTCGGTCAACATTTTGGTCTTTCACTATATAGAGAGTCGACTGTATAACAATTTAAAGGTCATCAGTTTTCACTAAAGGTCGGAAAAAAACTTTGTTGAAAAGTCATTTGAGATGTGTTTTTTGAAGTTCCTGATCATTTTATACTTCCGTAATAAAATTTTTTATTTTAAAAGCAATCAACGTATGGAACACTAATTGCACAAGTCCAACTTGCACCTGACCGGTTATTTCTATAATATATCCAGTATATGCCAATGTTGCCACAAAAATATGTTAGTTAAAGGAAGTTTTGAGTTTGTTACAGGATGTTCTCAACCATGCCGATATATAATTCTCTTGTTTCTAAAAAATGTGCATTTTGCACATACCTGTTCCCTACAAGCGCCGAGTATGTATTTGATCAAAATACAGTCTAGACAAATTGTTCCAAAGAGATGAGGTTTGCCTTATAAGAGAATTCTGAAAGAGGGTGGTATGAAGTGACAAGCTGAACCTGAAACAAATAAGATGTATTACCGCGACGTGTATGCCTGGCGTACACCTCTCTGGGAGGAATCGAGCGGGCTACGTACATCGAACACTTTCCATGAAAGTACTTATAGAATAGACTCCAACCACCAACCATTCTTCGCTGTTTTAGAGAATCAAGTAGCTAGTGAGTTTTAAATCTCCATTCAGGCGTATAACTATCTTCGTCGTACCATCTTACAAATGTAACGTATGTTTGGGAGCAGAGCCCTAAACATAAAACCAATATTCCATCGTTGATTAAATTTGAGCTTAGTGCAGGATTCAAAGTCGTTGTGAGGTGTATAGCTTTCTATTATATCTATATTCCTAGCTTTTGAGAGGTTCTCTTTGCATTGCATGCAACTAGCAATACTAAGATATATTTGCTTCCAAGGTAAACGCCCAGCCAGTTGATTGCCGATGCTAGCTGACAGAAATGTCCCGTCATCAGTATGTCGGACTCTGCAACATGAACCTTTTTAGAAAATACCGCCTCCTGTGTTTTTGTAGCAGAAATTACAAGTAAATAAAATAGTAAGCAAGCTCGTCTTGAAACAATGTCACAATTTTACGTAAATTTGTATGGTCAAGTATTATATTTTGTGTATTAGGTAAGTGTTTATTACATTATTACATTGATTTCTCGCATTCTTCGTTTAGAGTCAGAACAGCAAAGATTTCTTTTCGTAAATATATTTTCGTTTTAAGTAAGTTGTTTCAAACTTTTTAAGATTAGGAAAAGGTATTACTTTGTACTTTATGACTTTTTTTAAATAGGTTTAATTTTCTTTAAAATTCTAATTTCTTACAATAGTCTAGTTGTCAGGGATTCTGAGCTCTCATTAAATATTAACAGACTGCATTTTGGCAGGCAGGTAGTTTTTTGGACGTAGAATACAATAAAAAAAAGTTTGCTAAAGTATGAAATTCAATTTTCGGCAATATCTCGAGAAATAAAAAAGATATCGAAAAAACTAACCAGGTGAAAGAGCGGAAAATTTTATACAAAATTGGTATATAGATTTTTTCCAGATTTTTTTTATTAGCTTGAGAATTTATTAAAAATTTGGATAGGTGATTCAAAATGTGCGGCGCGCCAAACAGGTTAATTTAAAAGTCTATGCGCACCGCTCTAAGGTTAATCTATGTTACTTGTTTGGAAAGTGTAAAAAAATAAAATTAAAAGATAGCGTTTGGAAGAGAAGATTTTCAGCTTTCCGATGATACCAATAGTTTTTATTTTTCTTGCTTTATAATATGTAGAACTTAAAACGAAATTTTTGTTGCATGATTTTAACGGGCACTCAGTAAATTACAAATATTTAATAAAATATAGTACTGAAAAAAAAATCCTTGTGCATATATTATTACTATATCTTAAGTTTCAATATAAGAATAATTAGAAATATCTACATTGTCTGTGTTATTTAAAAATTGAGTTTTGAAATATGAAAATTTCAAAGTAGTACGAAATGGTCAAAAAAAGTTTAATAAAAGACATTTAACAATACATTCTACAATAGTAAGGAAGGGTTAATTATGGGTAGTCCATTAAGTCCATTGCTTGCCGAAATTTTCATGGACAGTATTGAAACAATGATATTTAACAACCAATAATAACAATAGTAAAAATTGTCTATACTGACAGACAGTTAACTCACTTTTTACAGTACATAATTCTTTAAATAGAAATATCAGTTTTACAATGGAAGAAGAAGTCGAAAGAAAAATCAATTTCCTAGACTTAACAATCAGTAAAACCAGAAAAAAAACATGAATTTGCAATATATCACAAACCTTGTCATACAAATACCACAATTCACAATAGTTCTCACCACCTTAACCATCATAAAACTCGCGGCTTATCATAGTTTTTATACATAAACTAACTAATATCCCCTTATCAGAGGACAATTTTACTAAAGAATTAAACTACATAAAATAAGTAGCCGTTAACAACGGTTATTCGGTTACTTTAATCGATAACATCGTTAGGAAAAAAAACTTAGAAACACGGCAATTTCAGAAATATACCCACGTTTTAAGGACAGAAAAACCATATTTAAATGCTTATCCTATTTCGGCAAACCAACAGAAAACTAGGAAAATTTTTTAATCAAAAAAATATCAAATAGCTTACAATACTATTGGGAAATATCTCAAAAACTAGAAACGACAAATCAATAAAGACAATAAATCAGGGTTTATCAATTAACATGTGAGTCATGTCCTAAAACATACATAGGACAAACTGGACGTACATTTACACAAAGAATTACAGAACACGAAAAAAGTTTCATCCATAGAAAGTCTAATTCAGCATATGCTAATCATATTTTAACAGAAAATCACACATTTAACAAGAATTTTAAAATTTTACACACCCAACAAAAAGGTTTAGTACTAAATCTTTTAGAGACAATGCAAATAAATCGATTAAGGACTACAGGTACTTTACTCAACGACCAGGTGGATTTAAACAATGCACCATTATTGAATTTATTCTCCTAATTCCAAATCTGTGTGGGTTTTCTAATACTATCAATATAAATTTAATTAGGTGTAATATTATAATTAAGAATTATATAAAATTTGAACAATAAATCTAACTTGACAGTGTAAAATGTAGATCTGAAGAAGCTGCATCGACAGCGAAACCCGTCATCGCAATATAAATTAACCAGTGGAAATTGACTAAAAACAGTCTTTTGTTATATATTTATAATGAATTTCCATCAAGTAGAAGCTACAACCATCCAAAATTTGAAATATTTAAAGGCGGGAAATGAAAAATAAAAGTCTGAGCTTTAAGTATATAGTAGCTATATTTCATTTAAACATACAGGTACAAAGAAAACAGTGAAAATACGAAAATCCTAAATTACTCTAAGGAATTTTGTTAATGGAGATTGGAGAAGAAACGCGTGCGCAGCGCTACCAGCCCAATCTGTTTTCTGTCATCTGTGCGACGCTCACGTAGTTTGGATACTACATATTGTTAAATAAACTTTTAAATGAAAGATAATTAACTTTAAGCGGAAATTAAGTGTTGGTTGCTGTTTAGTGAAGTGAATTATTTTTAACTGTTGATTTTAAGTGTTCTACATTTTACGCTTCTACCTTTTAAAAATTATCAGTGACGCAATAATAAATTATTAATAATATTATTACAGTAAATAAATATAGACTTTTAAGTGAAACTTGCTGATTTTAATAACTTGAAAATACATCCGCAAAATAGGTAACGTACAAAAGTGTTTTTAATAAAGTTAACTCTTAAAAATAAGATAAAGATTACTAAAAAAATAAATATTTATATGTGTTTATACTTATTTATAATTTTTAATTTTTTGAAACATATAACTCTGGTACTAGAAGAGCACGACGCAATATATTTTCATTTATTTTTTATATACTCTGACTGTCATTTTGGATCACCCATTTTGAGTTTTTTTTATATATGTCCTCAGATTTCAGCACCCCAAAAGACCCCTCAGTAGACACTTTAAAAAAAAAAATGGAAAATTAAATAAATCACGTACACTGTGGCCGCCATATTGGACCCGCCATTTTGAATTTTTCATATCTGTCATCGGATTCTTAATTAGCACTCCGAGAAACTTCTTAATAGTCAATTTAATAATATTTAGCGGTATACAGAAACGTTAATTTAATGATAAATGAAGTTGGAAGCATGATTCCCACTACAACTGAAGGGATTAAACCAGCCATTTTATTTTAAATAATTTTTTTAAATTACGGTACAATTAAAAAAATCTATGTACTATTTTTTTGTAAAATCTCCCGTTCTTTCACGTGGTGCTATTAGTTTTTCGACATCTATTTTATTTTTGCGAAAAACCAAATTTTTCATTTTATTTTAGATTTTATAGGCTTAGCGTACATTTTAGAGAGGCAAACTTTTTTATCGTATTCTACTTCCAAAAAACTACCTGTATGCCAAAATTCAGCCAATATTTAATGAGAGCTTTTCGTCAAAATTTGCCTCCGACGACTGGGCTACAAAAATTATTATCATTCTTAATTTAATTACTGAAATGTTAATACTGTTGACATAGCGTGTTACTTTGACTACTTGTGCGATTTTAATTAAAAAGTTAATTAGGCCGTTTAACAATATTAATAATAACAATGACTCAGTGACAAAGCCTTATGGAACACCTTGCTTTATTGCTGCTACATTATCTTTTACAGTTAGTTTGTAACAGTTGACGATTGTCTAAATACGATGATACTAAAAGTACAAAGGGCTTTCCACAAGCACCATATATATTCATATTATTAACGGTATTATTATTAAATTATTATTCACAACACATATTTAATTATTTATTTATTTATATATATATATATATATATATATATATATATATATATATATATATATATATATATATATATATATATTGATTATAACGCAATGAAAGAAATAGGCATTGACAAAGAACTAATATACGCAGTAAAAGCTCTTTATGAAAACAACACAGTGAACATAAAATAGGGAAGAGACTCCAAACATCAAAAGGCCTATTGCAAGGATGCTCTACATCCCCAACTCTATTCAAAATATACGTCGAACACACATTAAAAAAATGGAAGCAAAAATGTAGTGGAATGGGAGTCCCAATACGAGAAGATTACTTATATACTCTAAGTTTCGCAGACGACCAAGTAATCATAGCGCAAGATTAGGAAGACCTCAGTTATATGGTAAGAAAACTGAAAGAAGAATACACTAAAGCAGCATTAGCAGTAAACTTTGATAAAACGGAATATCTAACAACAAAGGAGGGAAATGTGGAGAATCTAGAAGTCGATAACGAAACAACAGTCAAAGGAACCAATAGATTTAAATATTTAGGAACCGTCGTTTTAAAAAACGCTACATCAGAAGAAGAGATCAAAGCTAGATTAGGACAAACGCGGACATGCATAAGACAATTAAATTCGATCCTGTGGGACAAACCCATTACAAAGAGAAACAAAACACGCATATACAAATCAATAATACAAAGCATAATGACATAGAGCTCAGAAACATGGACGATCAACAAAAGAAATAAATCTAAAATTAACGCGGTAGAGATGGAGTATTGGAGGAGATGCTGTAGAGTGACACGTATGGAGAGAATCCCAAATAAAGAAATAAGAAGCAGAATGAACATCAAAGAGAACGCAATAAACACCATTGAAGAAAAACGATTAAAATGGTATGGACACATAAGACGGAGCGAAGATAATAGGTTGATAAAGAAAATAACGGACTGGAGCCCTATAGGTAGAAAAAGAAGAGGAAGACCCAGACGATCGTATAGAGACGATGTGGACGAGGCTATGAAGGACAGGGGTCTAACAGATGAAGACTGGAACGATAGAAACGGATGGAATCAAAGGCTGAGAGAAGGAAGACAGCGTCAGCTGTAGAAAATCCTTTTTATATATATATATATATATATATATATATATATATATATATATATATATATACATATATATATATATATATATATATATATATATATATATATATATATATATATATATATATTTAATAATAAATGTTTTTATCGTCAGGGCTCTATTTACTTTGTTCATTTGAATTATTTATAATAAACATGAAGTAAATAAAAAGATGTGTTATTGCATCGTATCCTTAAGCTACTAAATATAGAACGGCTCAAAACCAAATATTTACTGGATTATTCGAGATATTCTAAACCTTGACTCAATCTCGTAAATTCTAGTTAAATTGCTTTAGTTTGCAGTTCAATCTTATTTATCAGTTTCAAACCGCAGCTTCTCATGGAAATGCATTATCTTGAACGTCTGACTGACGCGAAATTTCTCCTAAACCTAACGGAATGTCAGTTTCTTTCTGTTCGAAAAGCCCCTCCCCCTCCCCCCCCCCTGTACGAGATTAATGCGTATTTTTTATTAGGATTTTATGATAATCTTCGGAACAAGGGTTTAATATGATGGCTGTGAATGAACGTGTAAGAAAGAAATCAATTTATCCCTTTACTTTAACGTTTTTATAAGAGTGTTTTTTATTCCAGACTTATTTTAGGTCGGAAACTTCTTGTACTCTTTCTTGGGTACTGCATGAGTATTAACTTTTTAATAAAAAAAACTACTACAGTTACAGAGCCTATAAATATAATTTGTTTTGATTTCTGCTGTGTTGATTTAAAAAGTAATGCTTTCGTTTGGCCAATCATCCCATCGCCTTCTTCAGAGTGTCGGGCACTTCTCTGAACTCAAGCTCGAAACTGATTTAATTTTGCTTGCACACGCTTTTTATATTAGCTGACCCGAGTGGTGGGGCGGCTTTATGGTTAGTGTGTTCCCAATTTAGTTAGAGGTAAAGACCAGTGTTACGATTATGGTTGTTAGGATGTTTAAGTATTTCGATAGGCTCCAGAATATAAAATAATATAAAAAGGAATTTGTAGCAAGGGACTTTGGTTGGTTAAACAGAATCTGGTGTCCTGTTTCATGCTAGTGTTCTGCCAATGCTGAAAAAGAAATCTTAGGAAGACGTTCTTTCATTCTAGTACAAATTTTTCTGGTGGTTTCGCCGATATAGGTTTTATTACAGGGACCTAGGATACAGTAGACTCCTGGATTTTCAAGGAGAATCGTGTCGTGAGATGTAGTGTGTAAAGTTTATGACACGTAACGATTTTTGTTTTTATTTTATAATTCCGTAAAATTTTCGAAATACAATCTGGGACATCCTTAATGTATGGGAAGGACTACAGTTCCAAGAGACTGATCTGGAACTTTATTGTTACCTTTTTATGCCAACTACTAAACTAAATCACTTGAACAAATACAGCATATACGGAGTGATATCAAAATCGTTTAATGTACTTAAATCGACAAAACAGCTGTAAATGCCTCTTAGCTATACCTAATGACACAATGGGCTTTGACGAGTTACGGTTTTTAGCATGTACGCCATTCGTTGTAGCCACTAGACACATAAAAAATGATTAAATTTAATTTTGATATATTATATTTAAATCTTCGATATTTTATTGATAGCCTGTATTATATTGCTTAAAATTAACAATATTAGTTTATTTTGTAAGAACTTTTTCAGTTAAAAAAAAAGAAATTCATGTAAAGGAGACGAATTACATCTGAAGTTGAGGTTTTAACATAAATTTTTCGCTAACAAAAATACCAACAATTTTTTATTAGAAATAAAAATTTTCCATACTCACTACTAATTACTATATTTTCGTAAAAATATTATTTAACTTTTCATATGGTGTCATATAAAGTGTTTCATGTAGTGTGGAATGATACAAAATCTATTTTTTTTCTATTCTAATACAAAATGACTATTTCAGTAAATAAAACTTTCTCGTGTCACTTTTATATGCTTTGTTGCAATTGGCACGCTTGTACTGCTGAATCGTTGCAATCATACGGTCGTACTGCACAACATCAAAGGAAAACAAGTGACTTGAATTCAGTTATTTCATGTGGAATTTTCCGTGACTGAAGTCCATTTGATTCCTCCCAGCGCAGTATATGCTAGCAATGCACGTCGCACTAATACGTCACATGGCATAAGATTCAAGTGCCTAGTATAACCTATAACGACTCAAGACCAACGTGCCTATAAAAAAAAAATTACCATTAGTTTCCACTATAGAGAAACTTTCAGTCCGACCCAGCTCTTTTCAACTGCTGTCACTTATATTTTTAACTGTGAAGTGGCCAACTTAAACTTACCAACCGAGAAACTTCTGTGAAACTCCGACTAGTCGATTAAATTTGAATCTGTTCTGGGTATTTTCAAATTAAAATCGGGATACTTAATGAGAAATCGAAGACCATTAGCAGAGAAATGTAACTCCATACAGCTTCAGTTAAGGCATTTAGTTTTTAAATGAGTTCTCGTGCTTTAAATTTTATAAAAATATAGAAAAGTCATTTGCTTTTACTGTTTTTATTCGTTAGAGAGTAAATATATTTGCTTTAAAGTAGCTAGAAAAGAATATGATTTGTAGAGATTTTCGACTGTATTGAGAAATTAGACAAACTGAGGACGACGTTAAATTTCTGAAAGATTTAGTGATATCCCGTAAGTGCAAGATAATGAACTAGATGGCTGCCTGGTTTTTTAAGGTCAGCGCAGTTTGGGAAAAAGAAGTGGAGATGGAAAAGGGAAGAATACTCTCGATCCCTGGGGTTCGATTGCAGAGCGACGAATGCTGTTTTGTTTACGTTGGTTCTGTTTTTGTTGCGAATCCGTATTAGTGCACTTAATATCGTGATATCTGCTAACTTTTTTACGAAAATTCTTAATATATAATATCACAGTCACAGATGAGGAGTTATACGGAGGGTATACAAGATGTACCACCAGACTTACGCCTTGAGGTGGGTAATGTACTAAAAACAGAAGATAAGAGGGTGAGATGTATATATATATATATATATATATATATATATATATATATATATATATATATATATATATATATATATATATATATGTAACATATATATATATATATATATATATATATATATATATATATATTACATATATATATATATATATATATATATATATATATATATATATATATATATATATATATATATATATATATATATATATATATATATTACATATATATATATTTTTTGGATTGTTGTAGCTTCTACTTGATGGAAATTCATTATAAATATATAATAAAAGACTGTTTTTAGTCAATTTCCACTGGTTTATTTAAATTGCGATGACGCGTTTCGCTGTCGATGCAGCTTCTTCAGATCTACATTTTACACTGTGTGTAAAATGTAGATCTGAAGAAGCTGCATCGACAGCGAAACGCGTCATCGTAATTTAAATAAACCAGTGGAAATTGACTAAAAACAGTCTTTTATTATATATATATATATATATATATATATATATATATATATATATATATATATATATATGTATATATATATATATATATATATATATATATATATATATATATATATATATATATATATATATGTATATATATATATATATATGTATGTATATATATTCTTCTCGTTATCTGTATAGGACAAAATAAGTAAAAACAAGATATTTCCCGTCATACACACACAAATTTTGTAGTAAGAAATGCACATCAGATATAAGTTATAAAAACACATCAGTAAGTCTGTTTAATTAAGTAAACTGTCATAAAAATCAGTTATCACTAAATTTTTCCAACGTTAATAAGAAACTTTTTGTATTACCAACTTGCAATATTCTACGAAAAAAAAACTTTTCTCACGACATAAACAAATCGTTTTGACGCCAAAAAAATTTGAAGGTTGGTCGTCTGCGACAACGGTGTGCCATTTCCTTTCAACCTGTGCTAAAAATTCACGCTTTCTCGCAGCCATGATAATTTTAGATGTGACAAGGGCTGCGCAATGATTTCTTAATTTACGCAACCCAGTGATTTTTATAAATTGCCGACTATATTTAAAGTTATTAAAAAATAAGTATTTGGTGTGTCTTTAATTAATTTCAGAATTCCATATGTTGAAACACCCTACATATATATATATATATATATATATATATATATATATATATATAATATATATATATATATATATATATATATATATAATGGGTCTAGCACACGTGCTGCAGGGAAATCGCATTAGGGTGTTACAAATGTGCAGAAAAAGCGAGTCACGTTGGTCTTGAACCGCTGTAAATTGTACTCGGTGGGAAACACAGTACTGGGCAAATTATTCCAAAGGGATGAGGTTCTCCATATAAAAGACTACTTGAAAAGAGTTGTACGAGAAGTAACAAGCTGGACCTCATACGGATGTAAAGTATTAGCGCGACGTGTATTTCTAGCACGCACTGCTCTGGGAGGAATTAAACGAACTACATTCATTGAACACTTTCGTTGAAAGTACTTGTAGAATAGACTTAAGTCGCCAACTGTTCTACACTGTTCCAATGAATCCAATTTGCTGGCCAGTTGCAGGTCTTCAATCAGGCGAACAACTCTTTCTGAATAGAATCCAATAAATGCATTGTATGTTTGGGAGTAGAGCCCCAAACATGGGGGCAGTATTTCATAGTTGGTTGAATTTGAGCTTTGTACAGAATTCGCAGCTGTTGTGCAGTATAAAGCTTTCTACTTCGAAATAATATTCCCAGCTTTTGAGAAGCTCTCTTTGTTATCCTTGCAACATGTTCATTCCAAGATATTTTGCTCCCAAATTAATGCCCAGCAAATTGAATGGCGATACTGGAGATGCTCCTACATAACTATGTCGGTGTCAGCAACTTTTTTGGAAAAATCTGCCGCCTGAGTTTTTGTAGCGTTAAATTCTACTTAGTTACTGTCACCTCAAGCTAGAATTTCTTCCTTGTCTTTGTTAAGTTAAACGACTTCCTGCGGATATTTGCCTGAGTAGTCGATGTTCGAGCGTAAATGAAGAGATACTATCATCTGCAAAGTTGTGGATTGGATTCCTGGTTTTTTCCAGCGGATCGTTAATATAAAATAAGAAATCGGAGATAGTATGGGGCCCTGGGGCACACCGACGTTGATAGAGAAGGTGTTAGAAATAAATCCGTCGCCTGCCACTCGTCGAGAACGCTCTTTAAGGATATATATATATATATATATATATATATATATATATATAATATATATATATATATATGTATATATATATATATATATATATATATATATATATATATATATAACATATATATATACATACATATATACATACATACATATATATAAATATATATACATATATATATATATATATATATATATATATATATATATATATATATATATATATATATATACACATACATACATACATACATACATACACACATACATACATACATACATACATACATACATACATACATACCATACATACATACCATACATACATACATACACACATACATATATACATACATACATACATACATATATACATATATTAGTATTGTAGATTTTACCAAGCTTTTTGCCAAACAATTCATGTTCAACTGGAACAGATTTATTTTAACTTTCTTGTCTAAGAAGTACATAAATCAAGATACGTAAACAATTACTCAAGATGTGTAAATATTCTACATCACATTAAATAAAAATGATTCCATTCGTCAGGGTCAAAACCCCGATCATAGCAGAGGAACTGTATCACTCCATTTACTAAATGGGAAGAAAAATTACGTACATTTTAAAATCCCTTCCGTAAAAACCCACATCGAAGTGTCCCACACATGTCGATAATACTTTATCTTATGCGTCAGATTTTTTTTAAGTACATCTAGCAGAATAAAATATTTGGGGATTCGCATATATCCCAAACAGATGCTTATGCTCACAGTGCCAAATGGCACAATACAGGCGCGCGTTTGACAAGTGCGCCATCTATCTTCGAAAATGTGTTTGGGAGCGTGTCGATTGCGTGTTGTCGTCGAAATTTTTTGATGAGTGTACGTTTTTTGTCGCTAATATAGGTCCTTTTCGATTTACTGGTGAATTTTTATTTTAATATGAAATTTAAGAAATTTATATATATATATATATATATATATATATATATATATATATATATATATATATATATATATACATATATATATATATATATATATATATATATATATATATAATATATATATATATATATATATATAGACCTATGGTAAAACCTATATCAGCGAAACGAGCAGAAAATTATGTACTAGAGTTAAAGAACATCAAAGGACAGTACGTCTTAGTAACATTTCCACCTCAGAAACGTGTAGAACAGCGGCCTGAAACAGTATATTAGATTCTCTTTAACCAATGAAATATCCTTGCAACATACTTCTGTTTCTATTTTAGAAAGATTCCTGAGTCCCTCGAAATATCTAATTATCTGAACATTGCCGTTCACCAATCTCGAAATAAATCATCCATGAAGCTCCGCCCCTTCATCCTGAACTATTAATATAAAAAAGGAGTATGCAAGCGGAATAAAATCAGTTTCGTGCTAGATTCTAAAGATGTCAGTTCTTGGAACTAGCTTTGAAGAAGCTGGTAAGATGATCGGAAAAAAGGTCATCATCACTTTTTCAATCAGCACAGGAGAAATCCGGAATAATTATACCACAGAAAATATAGCTATCGCTGCAGATAGACAAACGCGTGGAACAAAACGTCGCCGCAAAATGAAGCTGGCCGGCTACGCCGGATGATTAAAATATGCCTCGTCAAATTTCTCAGAGATTCCGCACATTTTTTCCCTATTGTTATTACATGTAATACAACTTCCACTTGCGCGGCATCTCTGAGAAACTCAACGACGCACATTTTTACCTGCCGATGGTAGTAAGCTGGCTTCGTTTTGTGGAGACATCTTGTTCTACTTGTAAATAGCGTATGCGGTTGTGGCAAATGTTAATAGTTGTTAATTACGCAATACAAATATAAATGAGAAATGGGAAGTGTAAATGTTTGGCCTAAGTATTAAAATTTTCGTTTCAGTTTGTTGGATACACATTTCATTACTTTTATAAGAAAATATTTAAATTGATAGTCAACAAATTAAATCTTTAGAAGAGGGTTCTTGTTTATGTAACTCCCCTTGGATCTGAGCCTGAATTTACTGTAATAAAATTATAGACTTGTAAAAAAATAATCCCATTATAATCTGTTTAGTATTTATAATTTTTTAAATATTTTCTTTTTTGAGTTCTTCCTTATTTCTTTTCTGTCTCATTTGTTGCATTCTCTATATCGTTTTCTCTATTATTTTTAAATCTTCCTCTTTTGCGCGTTCTACGTTTTTCCTACTATCAGGCCTAAATAGAACGGTTTTAAATTAATGTATTTGTTTCTTCAGGCGGTCTTGGATATCTGTGTCCTCTTTTCCTATTTTTATATGTTTTATTTTTCTTTGTTTATGTGTCTCCAAAGGCTTTGTACCTCTTTTTCTAGACGATCTATAGCCTTTATTGAATCTTTTCTTTAATTTTCTAGTACTGCCAAATCACCTGCGTACGCTATTATTTGTATTTGGTTGGTCGTTAAACTTACGATGCCTTCTAAAACTTAGTTAAATACTGTTGAGATATTGATTTTTTTTAACTATTATACCTTCCTATTTACTTGTAACGAATCGTTATTCTGTTGAATCTTACTTCAGTTGGTTGTAACGAAGGCTCTGTTGAAGGTAATGAAAATTATGTTTGTTTCTTTGTTGCGTTCTATATTTTTTGAATTATCTGCTCCAGTGTATAAATTGTCTTGTCTAAAGCCGTATTTGTAATCTTAGAATATCAGTAAAATAAACTCATATATTATTAAAATGTAATAAAACTATTTATTTAGTTTTATTTTATGTCCACGTAATTTTACAAATGCAAATCCCAGAGGAAAAAAAAAACGTTTTCTTGTTTATAATACATAGAGACCTTTTTCCATGTAAATTTCTAACCAATTTCATCAAAACTCAATTATCTCAGTTTTATGATAATTTTCTCTAATTTTGATTCACATTATCTAGTCGAGTCCCACAATCCTAAATCGTATGATTTCCAGTTGTAAAGTTAGAATTTAATTTTAATAGGATTACAAGTATCTCTGAGTAAGGTAAGTTCTTCGGCATTAATTTCTCATTAAGTGTCCAGGTTTTAAGTACTCATTTTTTGTCATCGAGTGCAGACTCTTCATAAGGATTCTGGGTTTACCGTTTTGAAGTCTCGACAAGACGAGGTCAAATTACTTAACCTGCAATCAACTTTAATTCTGTAGAAAAAATTTACTCTTATAGCAGGCTATAAGTGATTCGATATAACTTATTAAAACACAAATTTAGAAATTCCTTTCTTATAAATATAATGTTATTTATTTTCTTCTCTATAAGTTAAAATTATGTATAGTCTATGTGGAGTATGACAATACTAAACATTTCACCAATTCATCCATATGCCCTTACGTTAACAAGTTTTCAGACCATGGCAGATGTATGATCGCATTTTAATGAAAATTTGCACAGCCTTAATAATACTATAAATAAAACTGCATCGGGTTATGGAGAATTACATTGTTAGGTTATGCTAACAAAAAATTTATAGCTGTTGAAGCGCTGGTAAGTTAGGTAAAGCATGATCAAGAGGTAAAAAAAAAATCGAAGGAGGGGTCCCACCTCCCACTACCACCGCCGGTTCCTGAAGGGAACTCGACGGTGCCCCTTCTTAACGCAAAATTTTGATCGAATTTATTTATTTATTTCCTCTTTCAATTTCGTTTCACTGTAGTTTACATATTCATGTATCTCTCTTGTTAAAATGGTGAGGTGTCCTTCCTCAAGGTGGGACTTTGTCCCGGGGTACCTACAACCCCCAATCTACTACTTTTTGAAATATTTATAATTAGTGAAAAAGTTGAACTTTAAATTAGGTTTATTATTCAATTCTTTGCGCACAATTTTTATTATAATTACTCTGAATATGCAATCCAAAGATATAATATATATATATATATATATATATATATATATATATATATATATATATATATATATATATATATATATATATATATTATATTATATATATATATATATATATATATATATATATATATATATATATATATATCTTTATTTATAAATATCATTCGTATAATATAAAAATGATCCATTGAATATATAATTTACAAAGAATACTTAATTACTAACTTATACTCTATTTGGCTCAACAAAATTTTTTACTATTTACACATTCCCGGCTACAGACTGAGCACCCCAGTCGGAACGAAGTCTTCTAAGGCTTCGAACGTTTCTCTTTTACAAAGTTCTTCTAATAATGTGCTCGGTGCTATGTCGTTTACATCTTCAACATCTAGTATCTCTTTTAGTTTGTTTCTGGCTTCTCTGAAAAAGTCGTAGTAATATAGCCTATGTAGCGGTCCGTCATCGTCGTCTTCCATTTGCGTGCAATCTCGGCATTTTAAGTTTGCCGTTTTGCCAATTCTCCCATAATGGGTTGCAAATTGTCCGTGCCCTGTTAAAATTTGTGTTAATTTTTGATTAAATCGAATATATATAGGTTTTGCCTTTTCCTGATTTCCGGAACAAAGCAGTGCGTCACCCTGCCTTTTTCGCTCATGATCAAGAGGTAAGTATCATACTATTTCTAATCAGAAAATAGCCTTAAAATGCCACTCGAAAAGAAAAATTGTATATACAAAACGGCACTTAAAATCTACCGTTTCGAATCAAGATTTAATGCCAATTCATTAGGGAATGAGAAAGCGAAATGAACCTTCTCCTATAAATTAATCGATTTACTACAAATTTACCTGCCTCTTTTTCTTAATGAAGAGGGTCAGGAAAAGCAGGCTCGCAGAACAGGATTTATATATATATATATATATATATATATATATATATATATATATATATATATATATATATATATATATATATATTATATTATATATATTTATATATATATATATATATATATATATATATATATATATATATATATATGCGTAGACATACTGAAGTTACAGATGTCTTCTCGCGCGTAGCTATTTTTAAAATGAAAATGGGCAGGATACATGGCTTAGAGATATGAGATGAACGCGCAACATATTGGTATGGAGATGAAGGATAGATAAGCGCAGCAGAAGGAAATCACCGAGACGTTGGTGAGATGATATTATACGGGCTGTTAAAAACTGGATATGTATGTATGTGTATATATATATATATATATATATATATATATATATATATATATATATATATATATATATATATATATATATATATACATATATATAATTTTCTCGAAAATTTTTGAAAAATTGGATTTTACCGCCAAACCAACCCCACCCCTGAAAGGTCGCCACCAACCCGTAAGTGCCACCTTCTTGTTAACAATCGGCCATATTGTTTAGTTGTTTTGTTTACCAGTGGCGGAGTGAAACCAATATCTTCATTTCATTCATTTCATCATTTCTTTAGGGTTCGTTTTTTTAGTTTGTTATTGAGATCCGCTAATTAAGATGAATTTTCTACCACCGGTCTTGCTACAAGATGGTGCCAGTTTTTTTTTATCGTTCACCTCTCCGTTTAAGTGGAGAGTTACTGCATTTTTGCAAACAACTACTACCAATATATGCAGTGATTTCCATAACACCCTATATATATATATATATATATATATATACAGTAATACCCCGCTTTACGCGAGGGATACGTTCCGAAAAAAATCGCGTTAACTGAAATTCGCGTATATCGAGGTTTATGATTAAACATAGTCAAAATTTAATACAAAAAAATACAAATCATTTTAATCAATCACTTTAATTCTAAGAACACTTTATGCAATACATACTCTTATTTTTTACGGAAAAATACATCTATTGTCTTTTGGGTAACGTTTTCTTTACGTTCTTGTAAAATACGTTCATAACACCCAACACTGTTTTTAATTGTTTGACACACGGTCAAGACACGGTCATCATTATTGTCTATACTCTGCAATATGTCCAAACCTGAATAAATTTTTGAAAGTGCATTTTGTATTTCCCCTGAAGATAAAACTTTCTCTTCTACTTGTTCTTCCTCATCGTAGATAGGATTATTCTGTAACTCGATCAGATCTTCATTGCTAATAGGATCGTCGTGCGTTGCTACAAGTTCTACGAGATCTTCTACCGTGACATCTTCAGTTCAGACCCCTCAATCATTGCAGCAATGTCTTCAAGCACTTGTCTCTGCATCTGGACAATTCTTCTAGGTGCTTCCACTACATCTGGCCAAAGATTACGCCACACCCCATTCATACAACTCATTTTAACTTCCTTCCAAGCCTCTTCTATGTTGTGAATAGACTTCATAATGTTGTATGACTTCCACCACTCTCGCATAGACTGTCTTCCTTCCCCGTCAGTTTCATGAATTAGTTGGCTAAAAGTGCGGCGATGGTAATAAGCTTTGAAGTTTGCTATTGCTCCCTGGTCCATAGGTTGTAATATTGACGTAGTGTTTGGTGGAAGGAACTTTACGTACACTTTTAAGTCTCTGGGCGTATCAAGTGAGGTTGGATGTCCTGGGGCATTGTCTAAGAGTAATATAACTTTAGGTTCAAGCCCATTTCTGTCACAGTATGATTTGACTGATGGGCAAAAACTATTAGAATACCATTCTTGAAAAATTTCCCGTGTAATCCACGCCTTTCTGTTTGATCGCCACACAACTGGTAGACTTGTCTTGTCTGTGCCTCGCATTGCACGGGGTGTTTCTGAATGGTACACTAGTAAAGGTTTCAGTTTGAAATCACCAGTGGCATTACCACCCAGCAGAAGTGTTAGTCGATCTTTCGCAGCTTTGAAACCACTGGCTTGACGTTCTTCCTTAGAAATGAATGTTCGAGATGGCATTTTTTTCCAGTAAAGTGCGGTCTCATCAACATTGAAGATGAGACAAGCAGGAATTTTCTCTCGTCTAACGAAGTCTTGAAACTTGTCTGGAAACTCAGCTGCAGCTTGAATGTCCGCGCTGGCCGCCTCGCCTGTTATGTGGATATTGTGAAGATTAGAACGCTGCTTGAACCGATGGAACCAGCCTCTGCTGGCAGCAAAAGTCGGAGTGGCACTCCCTTCTCCTTCTTTTGTTTTCAGCATCTCATACAAAGATTTTGCTTTTGTGCATATGAGATCTTGACTTAGTGGTGTGTTCTTCTTATTCAAATCTTCGATCCAGACTGACAGTAATTTCTCCATTCTTTCTAAGATAGATGATCTCGAACGAGAAAGTTTTGTTGCACTTATAGGTGTTGAACCTTCGCTGGAGATTTTAATTTTTTCCCGATTTTTATAAATCGTTCTCACAGTCGATTCTGAGAGTCCAAAATCTCTCCCAACAATTGTTGCTTTGCCTCCATTTTCCATTCTTCTTAACACTTTCATCTTCAATTCCAAAGTGACGCTTTTACGCTCTTTTTTCTTTACAGGCGGCATTTTTAACGTAGGGTTAAATTATGTATGTATGTATCTCCAATAAATATTAAAAACAAAACTGCCAGCCGACCGAACTAACATTACGGAACAAATGAACACACGAAACGAACGAGGAAATCCCCATAGAACAAAGTCGAAGGACAGGGAATTCCCAATTCTTCAAAGAGAATATTCAGAGAAAGCGGGGATCCCCCCGCGACCATAGAGAAGTTAATGACTACATGAGCGCGAAATTTGAAATTCGCGTTATAGTGAAACCGCGCGTAACGGGGTCGCGCTAAGCGGGGTATTACTGTATATATATATATATATATATATATATATATATATATGCCGTTTTGGCATTTTCAAGTGCTCTTGCTGCTGCTGCAACTCAATACTGTGATCTTGCTACTGCTGCTGCTCGAAGCTAACTTCGTAACGTCGTGCAAATTCATTGTTAGATGAATGGATTGAAACCCAAAATTTAAATGTATATATGTATATATATATATATATATATACATACATGTATATATATATAATATATATATATATATATATATATATATATATATATATATATATATATATATATATATATATATATATATATATATATATACAGTAATACCCCGCTTTACGCGAGGGATACGTTCCGAAAAAAATCGCGTTAACTGAAATTCGCGTATATCGAGGTTTATGATTAAACATAGTCAAAATTTAATACAAAAAAATACAAATCATTTTAATCAATCACTTTAATTCTAAGAACACTTTATGCAATACATACTCTTATTTTTTACGGAAAAATACATCTATTGTCTTTTGGGTAACGTTTTGTTTACGTTCTTGTAAAATACGTTCATAACACCCAACACTGTTTTTAATTGTTTGACACACGGTCAAGACACGGTCATCATTATTGTCTATACTCTGCAATATGTCCAAACCTGAATAAATTTTTGAAAGTGCATTTTGTATTTCCCTGAAGATAAAACTTTCTCTTCTACTTGTTCTTCCTCATCGTAGATAGGATTATTCTGTAACTCGATCAGATCTTCATTGCTAATAGGATCGTCGTGCGTTGCTACAAGTTCTACGAGATCTTCTACCGTGACATCTTCAAGTTCAGACCCCTCAATCATTGCAGCAATGTCTTCAAGCACTTGTCTCTGCATCTGGACAATTCTTCTAGGTGCTTCCACTACATCTGGCCAAAGATTAGGCCACACCCCATTCATACAACTCATTTTAACTTCCTTCCAAGCCTCTTCTATGTTGTGAATAGACTTCATAATGTTGTATGACTTCCACCACTCTCGCATAGACTGTCTTCCTTCCCCGTCAGTTTCATGAATTAGTTGGCTAAAAGTGCGGCGATGGTAATAAGCTTTGAAGTTTGCTATTGCTCCCTGGTCCATAGGTTGTAATATTGACGTAGTGTTTGGTGGAAGGAACTTTACGTACACTTTTAAGTCTCTGGGCGTATCAAGTGAGGTTGGATGTCCTGGGGCATTGTCTAAGAGTAATATAACTTTAGGTTCAAGCCCATTTCTGTCACAGTATGATTTGACTGATGGGCAAAAACTATTAGAATACCATTCTTGAAAAATTTCCCGTGTAACCCACGCCTTTCTGTTTGATCGCCACACAACTGGTAGACTTGTCTTGTCTGTGCCTCGCATTGCACGGGGGTGTTTCTGAATGGTACACTAGTAAAGGTTTCAGTTTGAAATCACCAGTGGCATTACCACCCAGCAGAAGTGTTAGTCGATCTTTCGCAGCTTTGAAACCACTGGCTTGACGTTCTTCCTTAGAAATGAATGTTCGAGATGGCATTTTTTTCCAGTAAAGTGCGGTCTCATCAACATTGAAGATGAGACAAGCAGGAATTTTCTCTCGTCTAACGAAGTCTTGAAACTTGTCTGGAAACTCAGCTGCAGCTTGAATGTCCGCGCTGGCCGCCTCGCCTGTTATGTGGATATTGTGAAGATTAGAACGCTGCTTGAACCGATGGAACCAGCCTCTGCTGGCAGCAAAAGTCGGAGTGGCACTCCCTTCTCCTTCTTTTGTTTTCAGCATCTCATACAAAGATTTTGCTTTTGTGCATATGAGATCTTGACTTAGTGTGTGTTCTTCTTATTCAAATCTTCGATCCAGACTGACAGTAATTTCTCCATTCTTTCTAAGATAGATGATCTCGAACGAGAAAGTTTTGTTGCACTTATAGGTGTTGAACCTTCGCTGGAGATTTTAATTTTTTTCCCGATTTTTATAAATCGTTCTCACAGTCGATTCTGAGAGTCCAAAATCTCTCCCAACAATTGTTGCTTTGCCTCCATTTTCCATTCTTCTTAACACTTTCATCTTCAATTCCAAAGTGACGCTTTTACGCTCTTTTTTCTTTACAGGCGGCATTTTTAACGTAGGGTTAAATTATGTATGTATGTATCTCCAATAAATATTAAAACAAAACTGCCAGCCGACCGAACTAACATTACGGAACAAATGAACACACGAAACGAACGAGGAAATCCCCATAGAACAAAGTCGAAGGACAGGGAATTCCCAATTCTTCAAAGAGAATATTCAGAGAAAGCGGGGATCCCCCCGCGACCATAGAGAAGTTAATGACTACATGAGCGCGAAATTTGAAATTCGCGTTATAGTGAAACCGCGCGTAACGGGGTCGCGCTAAGCGGGGTATTACTGTATATATATATATAAAATATATATATATATATATATATATATATATATATATATATATATATATATATATATATATAAAATATATATATATATATATATATATATATATATATATATATATATATATATATATATATATATATATTATATATATATATATATATATTTATATATATATATATATATATATATATATATATATATATATATATATATATATATGTATATATATATATATATATATATATATATATATATATATATATATATATATATAAGTATATATATATATATATATATATATATATATATATATATATATATTATATATATATGTATATATATATATATATATATATATATATATATATATATATATATATATGTATATATATATATATATATATATATATATATATATATATATATATATATATATATATATATATATGTATATATGTATATATATATATATATATATATATATATATATATATGTATATGTATATGTATGTATATATATATATATATATATATATATATATATATATACACATATACAGTGTGTCCCAAGAAGTTTTATACAAATGGAGAAAAAGTTTATCTTACATATTACAAAAAAAATTATTCTTGATAAAACATTCTGCATCACATAGAAATCCATAATCAAGCATCAAAAGTTTAAAATATTTGATGGTGTACAGGGAAAATAAATAATAATGATTTATAATGAAGAGTAAAGTGTGTTTAAATTTGAATACAGAGCAATGTATTAATTGAAAATGTTAATAGGAACTAAAAAATTATTCTCACGTTTAAATTTGTGGCCTTTCGAGTTAAAAATTAAAAAAAACTCCAATAAACACGTCAGTAATTGCCGAATTATTTATTGAATAAAGTAAAACGAAATTAATTAAAAACTAGTGCACTGATTATGATCGTATCATATTTTTGTTAAAAATTTGATAACCTTTTTATCTGCTTTGCAACAATTACATCCATAATAAATTTGTGCTAATATCATTTTACTTTAAAATTGCAACATTACTTAATTACTACGTACATAACATAACAACTAACCATATGGATTAATTCTAACTTTATTGCACAAGTGCTTCAATGTATCCACCATCCCTTTCTAAACAGGTGTTTGTTCTTCGAGAAAAAACTTTTACTATATCTCTAATTACGTCAGGAGTTATAGCTTCACATGTTTTTCTAATGACTCTCAAGACGATCAACATCTTGAAATGACCTTTTAAGATAAACCTTTTTAAGTAGCCACATAAAAAAAAGTCTAGAGGGGTGATGACCGGAGACGTTGGGGGCCAAGTAAACTGCACATATTCTACCGTTAAAAATGGGGAGGAGATAATCTCGAACATTTCTCGTACTGTGACATGATGCACCATCATGTTGGTACCATATACGTTGTCTTTCAATTATTGGTAGGCTATTAAGAAACTCAGGGAACTCATTATTTAAAAATTTTAGGTAACGTTTTGCATTCATATTATTTTGAAAAAAGAATGGTCCAACTATTCTATCTTTAAAAATTCCACACTATTCATTGGTTTTCAACGAGTATTGATCTCGAGTTTGGGTATTGAAGTTAGGATTAACATCGCCCCACCAGCGATAGTTCCATGAACTTACTGTCCCATTAGACGCAAATATCCCTTCGTCAGAGAAAAGTATTTGTCTTGCCATAAACCTGTTCTCTTCCAACTTTCCTTGAAACCAAGCACAAAATTGAAATCTTCGTTCAAAATCTCCTGCTTTTAAAATATGAGTAAATTGGGTTTGGTTTTAAATTTATTTGATCTTAAAGTTCTCGCAACTGTAGTTTTACTCACATTCAATAAAGCTGATCTTTTCCGAAGTGAATCTTTTGGCTCTTCTACTACTGACAGCATTACTTGATTATCTTCATTTGAAACCCATAATTCCATTAATAATGAATTTTTTACTAGGAAGGCCACAAATCTATACGTGAGCATAATTTTTTAATTTCTATTAACATTTTCAATTAATATGTTGCTCTTTATTTAAATTTAAACACACGTTACTCTTCCTTATAAATCATTATTTTTTATTTTCCCTGTATACCATCAAATATTTTAAACATTTGATATTTGATTATGGATTTCCACGTGATGCGGAACTCTTTATCAAGAATATATTTTTTGTAATATGATAAACTTTTTCTTCATTTGTATAAAACTTTTTGGGACACACTGTAATATATCAGAAATTTAAAATCGTTTTAAAATTTCATACCCAGGTTACAAACCTTGAATAAGGATATAAATTTTTACATTTTAGACCCGGATTATCCATTTTTTTTGTATTTTGCAGAAATTGTATTTATTATAAACTTGACTGACATCTATTTTTTTGAATTTTTCCTGCTAAGTATCTCAAACAAATTATTTTCTTTACTAATCTTAGTTTTTTTATGAAGAAGCCAAACCTGAGATCGAAAAACTTGATTTTCATGACATTTGCTTTACTAGGATTAAAATAAAGGCGTCTTTTGAAATTGTGAATATTTTTTGTGGGGATTTTTAAAACGAATAATTTTAATCCTCAAAGAAATTTCTTGTACCGATGCATTCAAAATATTATAATAGTGTTAAAGTGATAAAAGAAGATAAGAAGTTTTCAGGTATTTTAAAGAGGGCCAGAGGAGCAGATAAATAGTGGTTTGGAAGACTATCCACCACAACCGCAAAAGAAAACGTCAACAAAGTCAAAGATTTTTTGCCCACTTATTACCATTTAAGTATTAGGCATCTTGTAGATCTTACTGAAATATCAGTTGGATTAATACAGTTGATTTTAAAGTCCTTTCCTCATGTGTTTATCTTGTCTTCGTCAAAAACAACTCAGTTTTCTTGAAAAACATCGCCATGCTAACGTCGTTAAAGAGATCGTTTGTTTGGATGACTCCACTTGGAAAAATATAATTATTGAAGACAAGACGTGGACCTATTATTCTGACTCTGACACAGCACAACAATCAAGTGATTACCGTGCAAAATGTGTACCAAAACTGAAAGACCACGTCAAAGTCGGTCAAAAATCAAAGATATAGTATTAATAGTTAATAAGGAGTATTTTTTGAGCGTTATAACTCATTTACGTGGGTCAATCCTTAAAAAGAATGTTTGGATTGTGTTAGAACAATTCGCCGATTTTTCATCACTTAATGCACCATCACACAAGGCAATAATTAGTAGAGCCGTGATCCACTTATAATCAGTAACCTGTGTCATATATACGATACCTATTTTTGTGGGTATAAAAATCAGCTTCATACTACATTTGCTGAGTTTATAAGATAATACTCGTCAATGGAGAAGGGAGAGCATCCTGGTGATTCAAGTTGAAAAGATAATAATTTATATATTACCATTATTAGACTATAAAATGTTTCAAACGTTTTAATCAAATATTTATAAAATTAGTTTGCTATTTCATATAGTTATGAATACAAACAACCATAGAATTAATAATTTCTTAAATATAGTTTTGCAAACTTCATAAACTAAATGATCGGTGGAAAAAAAATAAACACATGTTTAATATTTTTTCGTCGCATCTTCATTTTTTGCGTTACAGGACTATATTTTTTCCTCAAAAGACGATTTATTTTTCTGTTAAGAAAACTTCTAATCCGATGATATATCATTAAGAATGACGGGATGAAAACTGTTTTATGACGAAATAAAGCACACAAAAAGCTCGTTTATATATGAAAAAAGAAAAGCAGCTAAACCAAACATGACAACTCTTAATTAATTTCTCGTTTCACGTTGATGTAGACAGATAAAAAATAAGTTCGTGCCCAAAGTAGCGGTAGGATCAATTTAATTGTCTAACTTCTTTTTTCTTTGACATAAATATGTTTTGGCAGAAAGCACTTAATTTCTTGTTATATTTCAGTTTGCGACAAGCTGAAACTAACATAAATTATTTTGATACGAATGTTTCACGTTACAGAGCTTATAAGTATAATTTTTGTGGATTTTTCCTTCCTTTGCGGCTATTAAATAAGTGATTCTGACGTTTCGTCGACTATGCTTCCGGTTTTTCAGAACTTGTTCCGATAACTTCTTCGAAATCTAGAACGAAACTGATTTAATTTCGCTTGCACATGTCTCTTATATTAGTAGATCGGTATGGGTGGGCGGAGCTTAATGGATGATCTGTTCCTAGATTGGTGCAAGGTAAGGACCAGTGTCTCGATTAAAATTGTGGGGTTATTTGGATATTTTGATGGACTCCCTAACATTCGAGAATAAAAAAGAAATTTGTTGCAAGAATCATGACTAATCAAAGAAAATATGGTGTCCTGTCCCATGCTGGTGTTCTGGGATTGCTGAAGTGAAAATATTATGAAGACTTATTGCCCTTTACTATTCTTTAATTCTAGTACATATTTTCTGCTCCTTTCGTCGATAAAGGTTTTGCCACAGCTACATCTAATACTGTAAACTCCTGGATCTTCAAGAGAATCTAATTTTTGATAGATTTTAGATATTCTGAGAGTCGTAATTTACGTTTCCTTAAAATTTTCAAAATGCGTGGCATGCTTAAGGTATGGTGCCATAAAATACTCAGTCTTAAACTCCTAAGGCACGGCATCTCAGATCTGTCCATTGAAAATCCAGGAGTCTACAGTATGTAGCTGTGGTAAAACCTATATCGACTAAACGAGCTGATAAATATGTACTAGAAAAACGGAAGATCAAAGAGTAGGACGCCCGCGTAATATTAAATCAGGTTTGTGTTAGATTCCGAAGAAGTCGATTTTAGGAACAAGTTCTGAAGAAGGTGGCAGTATGATCGGCGGAACGTCAGCATTATTTCGTCAATCGACACAGATGAACTCCATCAAAATTATACCTATAACATAAATAATGTTTATAGGGAAACGCTAAAATATAAGCTAATGTATACTAACTACCAAGAGCAAGTTAGAAGAAAGATTTTTAGTAGCTCAGCAAGTACTATTCAACAGAGTAGGTTCCTAAAAAAAGAAAACTTAATATCGAGGACGTTACAGTAATTTCATATTTCTATTTCAATCGAAAAGCGATTGTAAAAATACAAAAACTACTACACAAAAAACTTTTCAGCATATACTCGGAGGAAATTATGATAAGAGCAGTGACAGAAGAAAGGAAGGGAGTAGTCCATTAATAAAATAAGGTATGCAGACGATACAATTTTATTAACACCCAACATACACCTGCAAATGTTAATAAAACTTATCAGCGGTACATTTTACAAAAAAAAAGATCTTATTCAATCTATTTTTTACAATTCTTTAAGTTTTACTTTTTTTTTATTTCTACTTTTTCGTTGTATGACAGCATTGGTAGAGAGGCTTACAATGTTGAAAAAGCCTGATAAAACTTCAATTCTTTTAGAAGTTTTTTTTGTTGAAAAAAAAAAATCCTTTGAAATTACGTGGGCCACCCTAACTTTGCAAAAAAAAACATAATTAGCTAATTAGATTATTTTCGAATTGAAAAACGTTAAAGAGTTTTTCTTTTTCGTGCCACACATAAAAAGCTGTAATCTGTTCATTAGCTAATATAACTCATAAAAGTCATTGGTTTTTAATATATAAGAATACGGGAAAGAGATTTGGATCCAGTGAAGAAGTTATCGCCGAAACCGAGGCCTATTTTAAAGGCAAAGACAAATCTTTCTACAAAAAAAGTATCGAAATGTTAGAAAAGCATTAGACTGTTGTATCGCTCTTGAAGGAGACTATATTGATGAATAAAGTCGAATTTTGCAAAAAAAAAAAAAAAAAAATTTTCAGCCTACGTGTTTTATATGTATGGTTGTATGGACCTAATTCATATTGGACCTAAAATTCATGCTTATCCCGCTTCACAACTTATAATAAATTATTGGTGTTATGTGTAACTTGATTGATAATTAAATCGTTTACTATTTTAACTTAGAAAAACCTGCAAAGTTTTTATTACGGAGGTATAAACCACTTCACCACAAATAAGTTTTCAAATAAGTTTGTTTCTTATCTTGGTTGAAAACTGATGACCTCGAAATGTTGGTTTTTTTATATATCAGATATGTTATTAAAGGTAATGTACTCGTGATAATTTTCGTTCAATCTACACCTTGTAGAGAATATTCCAGAATTTTTTCAAAATTTTTTGATCAGTACTTTTCGAGATAAGGGTGGGCAGCGATTTCCAACTCGTGTTTTTACAAGCTTTCACACCCCTCTCGATTACCTGGTAATTATTTTTTTTTACTTCCGATTGCACCCTCCCAAATTTTAACTGTCAAGACTACACGGCTCTGATGTGGCGATTAATTCCTATATTAGTGCCAAATTTCAACTTTCTTCATCAAATAGTCTCGGAGAAAATCGGGTGTGACAGACAGACTGACGGACAGACACCGAAGTGATCTTATATACTCTTATAGACTTTGAAATCCAAATACAGTAATAAATTAGAAATTTACCTTATTTAAATATTCAAAAAAATATTTATTGAATAAAAACTACAAATCAGATCGAACGAAATATATACTCTGCCCCAACGAATTATACGAAAATTCAAATGTTACCGATACAGATAAAAAATTGCAGGTATGTTAAAAGACCTGTTGTGCAAATAAAAAAAGGTTTATTTTTGTAATGTGTGGATAGATTATTTATGATAGTTAATATTATTTAATATGATTTTGGAAGAAAAAAAAAATGTGCTTATCATGATCTAAAAATCCTAAAAAAAAAAAATTTCGGATGGTTTTTAATAAAATATTTCCCGTTAGCAAGGGACGTAGGTACAATAATTTGCGTTCTGTGCCATAAGCACGTTTCCGCCACCTTAACAGTTTATATTTTTAAAATTTGTTCTATGTTCAACTCACTATTCGTTTAGATTATTGAGTAATCAGATCTAAATTCCTTTTATATACTATTTCTGTTAAAATTGAAAATAATGGAAAAATAATGTATTATGATATATACGCAATTACCCTTCTAACCGCTACCTCTTTCACCCAATATATATTTGGGTGAAAGAGGTATTCAATATTCCAATTAAGAGCGGCAAAGATTCTCATAATACTCTTGGAATGATACAAGAAACCCACCCCTCTCACCCTCTTCTCATGTTAACAATGAAAATAATGGAAAAAATGTAATGTTTTGATTCTTTCATCCCCGAAAAATACCTACATTATGCTAAATACGAAATCATTTTAGTACCTCCCTTCTTCACCGCTTTGGCCCCCTATTTGTTTTATTATAAATAATTACTCTTAAAATTTACCCATTCTCTTATCTGAAACTCTTGGAAACTTGTTCATAATTATGTTGAAACTATCCAAGATTTTCCTATCTTCCTTCCCTATTAGAATTGAAAGTAATGAAAAATAAATTAATTTTCATTTTCCTATAGTTCAAAAACCCTGTACAGGAAATACAGCACGATATATGTGAAACAACCCCCTATTTTCCTACTCGACCCAACTAACCCCTTACATATTTTATTATAAATAATATGCTTAAAATTTGTTAATTAAATCAACCAAAAAACCTGGAAAAACATTCAACATACTATTGAAACAATATTTACCGACCACACCCCTTTGACGCCTTTCTGCGTTTAAGAATAAAAGTAACAAAAAAAATAGCCTATTTTTTAATTCTTCGAGGTTAAAGAGCCCCAAAAAGGACATACACTGTCCCTTTTTATATTTCACTAGGATATATATGCATAATATTTGTTTATTTTCTCAACAGACAGCCAGGAAAAATTACTATATTACTATTAAAACTATACAAAATTGATCGATCCCATTCATTTCACCCCCTTTGCCTTATGCGATGTCGCTCAAGAACTATAGGCTTCTTTCCCTTATTAGGTATTATATAACACGTAGGCTAAAAAGTTTTTGATCCATATGATTTTTAAGAAGCACCAACCTTCAAGCGATCCGTTTCAAAATTTCATGACATTTCGACGATTAGTTTACAAGTTACAGTGGTTTTGGTAACGCTTTGATATTTTCAAAACATTGGAAAAAATCAAATTTCGTATGTTCATTAAACACTGTTTTTTGATGGGGAAAAATACCTTTCAAAGCAATGGCTTGATAAGTATTACGGGTACTCTGCTCCTGGAAAATTACTCATCATTTACTGTTCTGCTGAATTTAAATGCTGTCGTACAGATACAAATGATACTGAACGCTCTGGACGCCCAAATGAGGTGGTTACACTGGGAAATATAAAAAATCCACAAAATTGTTTTGGATGACCGAAAAGTGAAATTGCGTGAGATAGCTGACATCCTGAAGATATCAAAACAACATGGTGGTCGTATTTTGAATGAACATAAGAAAACTCTGTTCGAAATGGGCACAACGTGTTGATGATTCTGAGCGCTGTTTGGACTTGTTTAAGCACAATAAAAAGAATTTTTTTACGCGATATGTGGTAGTGGATGAAACATGGCTCTACTGCACTTCGCAACTAAATCGGCAGTCACCTGAGTGGACAGCAGACGGAGAAAACTATGCGGAGAAGGAAAAAACCATCAATACTGATTATTATATAAAGTTATTGGTGTGTTTGAAGGCAGAAATCGTGAAGAAACGACCCCAAAAAAGTGCTCTTTCTTCGAGACAATGCACGGGGCTTTGTCTTAAAGAAAGAGCATTTTTTCTTGTTCATTTCGGGCCGTTTCTTTGCGATTTTTGCCTTCAAACGCACCAATAACTTTACATAACAAGTCACAAGTTAATGGTTACGATGGCAAAATTGCATGAATTGAAGTTCAAATTGCTTCCTCATCCACCGTATTCTCCAGATTTGGCCCCCAGCTGCTATTATCTGTTCGCAAACTTTTAAAAAATGCTCGCGAGAAGAAGATTTGGCTCCAATGGCAAATCCTTCTACAAGAAAGTTATAGAAAGATTAGGAAAGCATTGGACTGGTTGTATCGTTCTTGAAGGAGACTATATCAACGAGTAAAGGCCAGTTTTGCAAAAAAAAGGGTTTTAAATAGCTAGACCAAAAATTTTTCAGCCTACGTGTTATGTACCAAGTTTAAAATAGATATCTCAGTTCGTCCGAGAATTATTGTGCCAACATACTTACTTACTGACCGACAGCTAGGCAGACCGACGGAAAGGAAAGATTATGTTTTTCGTGATGCATGAACCCTAAAATGAAAGAAGAAAGGCAAAAATCTCGGAATGTGATTTTTTTCACAAATAAAATACTTTCCTTTATCAATAAAAGTAAAAAGAGAACACTGAAGGTGAAGCTACTTATCAACAACGAGAGGAAGTGCCCCCTAAAAAGAAACATCTGTTACACTGGAAGGGCGAAGGGAAATTTTTTGCAAAAGAAAGAACCTTTTCATATTCATCTTTAAAACTGGTAACCGGTGGAAGGGGTGTTTATTTTACAAAAAAGAACGTTTTCTTACAATGTAATTTTAAACGTTTAAACTTAATTTAAAAATTGATGGCCGAGGATAATGGGGATTTTTCACAAAAAGGATGCTATCATATAATGGAGTTTTTACAACTTTCCCCAGTAAAGCCCCATTTTCAATATAATACTTAAGTTGATGTACTTAAATCAACCTGATTACGAGCATCTTATTCCATAAAAAGAATACCTAAATCATCCAGTGTTTCTCCGCTCATCATAGCACGTCGATAATTTTTTATTTCTTTCAGTAAGCTCAGTCCGCTGTAATGATATTCATATTTCAGGTCTGTCGTAAAAAAACTGGGCATATTTTTATAATAAGTTCTTAAGACTCCTTTTCATTTTTTTTTTTTTTCATGTTATGGATCGTTTCTATCTTTAAAAATAGCTGAGTAACGTAGATCTCTTAAAAAATGTTCGTCTTTTCTTGTAATTTACACTTTTTTAGTGTTCTGGACAGAATACTTATAAGATCACTTTGATGTTGTCTGTCACACTGATTTTCTCCGAAACCATTTTACATAGAAAGTTGAAATTTGGCCCTAATATTAGAATTGATGGCCTCATCACAGTTGTATAGTGTAATACTTAGAATAACTTGTTTTTTAGTGTGAGAAAATCAGATTCAACATTTATTTGATGATATGACGGTCGCCTTTTAAGTTTACAAACGGCCACTAGATGGGGCTATAGAGATGTGACATACCATTGTTGTAAAATTTGACAGTTGCTTTGTTAAAACAGTGGCAGCTCGGAAATTGGCCGATTAGTTTGTTTACGGTGAGCGTTTAAAAAAAACAGTTTTGTAAACAAATGGAAATTTCACGTTAAGGTTTTCGTTGGATAATTTTTTATGATTCTGTTAAAGGCCTAACTCAACAACCGTGCTTCGAATCGCTTCGTGCGACTTTTGGTAATGAATCACTATCAGAAAAGACTGTTTATAATTGGTTTGCAGAATTTTGTCATGGTCGTGCTTCCCTCAGCAATGAATTTCATGAAGGTCGACCAAAATCGGTTGTTATTTCGAAAAACATCGATGCTGTGCGCAACATGTTTGAAGAGGATCGGCATGTAACTTGCCATGAAGTAGAGGCATCCTTAGGCATATCGAAGACTGCATTACATTTGATTTTGTGTGAATATTTAGCTGTGAAAAGGATCTGTTCCCTGATGGATTCCGCATAATTTGACCGAAACTCAAAAACAAGCTCGTGTCAATTGGTGTAAGGAAATGCTTAAAAAATTCGACCGAGGACATGCAAAATCGTAACAGGAGACCATTGCTTTAGAGGATCGAAAAACAGTTTATACGGGATGGTATACAACAATTTGTTTGCTAGAAGTCATCGATGAAATCAGGAAAAACAACCGAAAACGTCGCGTCATTATTCATCATGATAATGTCTGCTCTTGCACAGCACGTCAAACAATTAATGTCTCATTGCCCGTATTCACTTAATTTATCGCCTCACGACTTCTTTTTGTTCCCAAATGTCAAAAACAAAAATGGTGGCCAGCGATTTTCATCACCTCAAGAAGCTGTTGAAGCAGAGAGTGGAAAAAATGTTTCGAGAATTGGTTCGAACGCATTCCAAAGTATATAAATCTTAGAGGCGATTATTTTGAGAAACAATGAAACGAATTGTACCAAAAAAATTTTTTTTTCTTTCATTTTTTTGTAAAAAAAGCCATCGTAGTGTGTTTGCGAGCAAAATACTAGGTAAATTACCATTTCTTTTTGGAAAATTTTAAGTACATTTTTGCCAATGCACGCATACAACACTCTACACTGTTGATTAAATAAATTTAAAAGCTTTTTAAATTTCAAGTTGGCGCCCTCCAAAGCTTCTTTAATCTTGACAAGCCATCACCAATGATTGAATACGTAACAATTCAATAATGCCTAAACAACCTAATAATATTTAGTCTACCGTTAACCCCGGAAATGGATTACTACCATAAGTCTCTTCATTACGGGGTGTACGTGCGTGCGTGTGTACGTGAAAAGACAACCAAAAATGTTTTTATTATCACACTTTCCACTGAGCAAACGAATAATGAAAAAATAAGGGATCTGTCCATCATCGTTAGTTGAGCGAGTCCCTGATGCGAAATACTTGTACAAATTCTAGGAAGGAATTTTATTTGATTTCGTGCGATTTTGTAGCTCACTTAGTTTTTGACGTTGTTTCGAAACAAAACGAATAGTTTTTGACAGACATGGAGACTGTTGAAGGTGATATTTTTGGATACCGTTTCATAATAATGGAATATTACAGTTTATGTTAAAGTATAGTCTAGCTATTGATGCAGTTTAATGAATGGAGGTGATTAAATAGTTGTTACTCCAGCTGATAATTTTATTGAACTAACGAAGTATAAAATCAATAGAGTCTCATCATTTATAAGTAACATATGATCTACAACCATCGCTGTACTAGAACATATGGAATTAATCTAATCTTTAGTCAAATAATAACATAGACAATTTAATCTTAATAGCCTGCTAATATTTAGTCAACAGAGCCGTATTAGGGTTGCATCCAAGTCATAGAAATGTATTAATAATAAATATAAAAAAATAAGGAAAAATATATTTTCCAATTCTTAACACATAATCCAGTCTAAGAGATGTTTTGCCTAATATCTCAGTACTAGTTTAGAAAAGTAAAACATTTTTTAAAACATTTTTTAACTGATAAGATATTTTTTTATCGTTCACCTCTCCGCCTAAATAGGGATCTATTCTGTATACTAAATCTTAACTGGCAATTTAGAGAAGATCATAACTGATTATATTTTAAGATCTATATTTTAGGTTAATTTAAAAGAAAAAGAACCATCAAATGCAAGTTAGATCTGCGCAATTAGTGATCCGTACGTTGATTTCTTATGAAATAAGAATTTTTATTATGGAGGTATAAAATAAACAATGACTTCACAAAATATACCCCAGATGAGTTTTCAACAAAGTTTTTTTCCGATATTTACTGAAAACTGATGACCCTGAAATTTTTTTTATATATATATACCAAATAAATTATTAAGGTAATGCACTCGTGATAATTTTCGTTCAGTCTACACCCTGTGGAGAATATTCCAGAGTTTTTCCGATCAATACTTTTCGACATAAGGGGGGGCAGGGATTTTTCGCAATTTTTTAAAAATAATACAAAGAAAAATGTTCGCATTACATTATGTATATTTTTGAACTCGTGTTTTTACAAGCTTTCATTTGACACCCCATTCGATAAGTTGATAATTTTTTTTTTTTTTATTTCCGATTCCTTCGAAAGTAAAGTAGAGAAGATTAAATATTTGGGAGTGACGCCGTATTGGGATGGGAACAAGGAAATGGAAGTAAAGGAAAGATTAATAATAGCAAACAAGTTGTTCCATAGCAATAAGAAATTGTTAAGTAGTAAGATAATAGGAAGACACAGTAAGATGAGGATATACAAGACAATAATACTCCCAAACCTAATCTATGCTACAGAAGTTATAAGCATGACAAAGAAACAAGAGGAAGACATGAGAAGAATTGAACGAAGGATATTAAGAGCGATCTTAGGGCCAATAAGAATATGTGAAGGAGTCTACAGAAGGAGGACTAATCAAGAAATTTTGGAAGAAGTGGAGGAGGAAATAGTCAAAAAAAAACAGAAGAGATTTAATTGGCTAGGGCACACATGGAGAGCAGGCCCAGGAGCACCAATATATGAAATACTTCAATGGGAATCGGGACGTAGAAGGAGAGGTAGACCGAGAATAGGATGGCTGCAGCAAGTCAAGGAAGGGATTACGAATTGGAAGGAGAAGACGTCTAACAGAAAACTTTGGAAACATCTAAGCAGAGAAATATAACAAGGAAAACAGGTCTGATCAACCCATAAACTAGATGTAGAGAACCCAAAGGGTGACCCTACCCCAAGAGGGGTGTTTCCAGACCATTTATTTATTATTTTCCGATTTCACCCGATTTTCACAACAGCTTAAGTCAAAATTTAAGTTTCAAAACTACACGGCTCTGATGAGGCAATCAATTCCTATATTAATGCCAAATTTCAACTTTCTATGTCCAATAGTTTTGGAAAAAATCAGGTTTGACACATGGACAGACACCGAAGAGATTTAGTATTCCATACGGAATACTAAAAAGAACCACGTTAAGAAATACAATATTTTTTTACCTGTTGAGTTACGGGATTTCGCTTAACCTGCTCACACTCTACTTTGCTGGTGTTGTTTCAAAACTTCAGATGAGTGCACAGGTTCGATATTTACATTTTGATAATTTTTGGCAATTTATTCTTATTATTTTGTGGTGATTTATTTACTATTAACCTTCTAGTAAACATTGTGGATTCTTTTTAAAATAAGTTAAAGTGTATTGTTATACATTTAGTGTAATTGTTTATTCTACGTTATTAAATTATTTAGGGTTTTATTTACATTTTTGTTAATTTTAGTTGAGCATGCTGTTTTCATTAAACGTAAAATAAATTTTAACTTTTTCTTTAACAATTAGGTTAATAAATGGTAGTAACTGTAGGTTTTTGAAAATTAATTAGTGTCTGTAAAATAAAAGTAGACAATTTATGTCATATCTTTTTCTATCCAGGACTTATAACTGAGCCAAAAGCGTCTCTTCCACCATCTTCTCTGTTTTTATATATATATATATATATATATTATATATATATATATATATATATATGTATATATATATATATATATATATATATATATATATATATATATATATATATATATATATATATATATATATATATATGTATATATATATATATATATATATATATATATATATATATATATATATGTATATATATATATATATATATATATATATATATATATATATATATATATATATATATATATATATATATATATATATATATATATATATATATATATATATATATATATATATATATATATATATATATATATATATATATACTAGCCGTGCCCGTGGCTCCGCTCGCGTGGACTTGATTCACCGTTATCGTCGCTGCTTATTCGTTATGTTTCGTCGAGAGGCCTTAGAGGCCCATGGCTTGGTTGCATACTTGTCTCCACTTCTTTCTGTCTCCTGTTAGCTTTTCCCAGGGCGGGATTCCCATCAACTCCAGGTCTTGCTTTACTGCCTGAATCCATGTAGATCGAGGTCTACCCTTGCTTCTTCTTCCAACCACTCCTCTGATTAGGGCTTGCTTTGCCTGTCTTTCTTCCTTCATCCTTGCCACGTGGCCCAACCATCTTAATCGCTGGCTCCTTATGATTTGGCTTATAAGGGGTTTCTTATAAAGGCATTTTAATTCGTAGTTTGTTCTTCTTCTCCACAGTCCCTCTTCTTTCCCTCCTTCATAGATTCTTCTGAAAGCTTTCCTTTTCCGCACCTCCAACGTCTCTCCACGTCGCATATATGTTTTCTTTTGCTTTCCTTGATACATTCTTTGATTTCAATATTGGATTCATTGCCCCCAAACATATCTGTCCTTTCGCTATTCTTTCTTGTATCTCCGTCCTTTCTTGTCCACTCTCTGTTACTGTTACTCCCAGATAATTAAATTTGTCTACTTTTTCAAACAAATATCTTTTCCCTAAATTGTTTATTATATCTAAACTTTTGTTGTTGTACTATGAGGTTCTCTTTTGCTCTTGCAATCACTGCTACATCATCCGCATAGGCCAAGCATTTGCAGGTTTGTTGATATATCGTTCCATTTGTTTTTATTTCTAACTCTTAAATAGACATGTCGACCCGGGATCCCCCTGTCTTAATCCTCTTTTCACCTTAAACGTATCTGATACTTTGCCCTCAACCAACACGAATAAGCGGTTCTCGAGTGATAAGCGCACTAACGGACAAACAGACAGAGAGACGTTGCATTTTATATATATTATAGAAGATTATATATAACCTGGCCAGAGAACAAATGCATGAATTAAAAAAAAAAAAATACGAAAATCCGATAAATGGTTCTCGTGTGATAAACGCACTAATGGACAGACAGACAGAGAGACATTGCATTTTATATATAGTATAGATTATAGATATTCTCTGCTACATAATATTGTTCCATATTTAATGGTTTAGGCTGTGTATTGCAAGGGAACGTGCTACCGGTAAACTTTTTTCGGACTTTATTCACTGTTATCGTCACTGCTCATTCCTTATGCTACCTATCGTAATAAAATATAGCCTATAACCTGGTCATGTATGTTTAAAAAAAAAAGTACGTAAATCGGAAAGTGGTTCTCCAGTAATAAGCGAACTAACGGACAAACAGACAGACAGAGAGACGTTGCATTTTATATATATTTTATGTATATATATATATATATATATATATATATATATATATATATATATATATATATATATATATATATATATATATATATATATATATATATATATATATATATATATATATATATATATATATATATATATATATATATATATATATATATATATATATATATATATATATATATATATATATATAATATATATATATATATATATATATATATATATATATATATATATATATATATATATATATATAAATATATATATATATATATATATATATATATACACTGGTAAACAAAAAAATATCGATTTTGCTTCATTTAATACCGATCCTTGAATTTAATTTTCAAACAGTGATGTTATTTTAGGTATCATTAAAATGTTCATTTTCTATTCTTTCTAATAGTACTAAAAACATTTGGATTTCCAAAAAGTTTTACTGATTGGTTTTACTCAATAGAACCGTTTTTGCTCGCTCGGCAACGTACTCCTTGTGCTCTATTCACCCCTATAAAAACACATGCAATTGCCTTCTCCTATCATTTCTTTATCGGAACTTGAACCGTCAATATCTCTGCTATACCTGCTCACTAATTGCGTCATCGGAAACTAGATACCACCTCGGAAGAAACGGCACAAGTCTTTGTTATATTTCAAAAAGGGCATAGCCAACATGTAGTCGCTGTGCAACTGCACCTGAGCAAGTAAGCTGTCTCTAGAGTTTAAAGACGATATCAAAGACTGGCACCTTTACACGGAGACCAGGATCAGGAAGAAGGTGTACCTCGGAGTGAGACGACCGCTTTATTGTCAACACAACTCTAAGAAATCGTCACTTGACCGGCCTTAAGGTCCAGCAGGAGTTTCGACAAGTTCGGGGTCGGGCTATCAGTCACGGGACAGTCAGACGAAGTCTTAAAGAAGCTGAACTAACTCGGAAGAAACCAGCTAACTAACCCAAATTGACAGCAGCTCATCGACAAGCGCGACTCAGACTGACCCGAGAACATGTCGTTTGGACCTTAGAGCAATTTTAGCGTTTTATTCTCGGACGAGTCCCGAATGTGCCTACATGACAATGATGGAAGAAGAGTCTATAGCAGGCCGCAGGAGCGCTATGCGCATTGCTTCATTACTGAAACGGTCGCCTACGGGGGAGGTCCTGCCATGATGTGGGGAGGCATCTCACTAGATGCGAAAACCGATTTGGTTTTCGTGACTAATGAGACTCGTAGCGGTGGATTAACTGCTCACCGGTACATCGAGGAGGTCCTGCAGGAACACGTCGTTCCTTACGCTGTGTTTGTTGGCGATAGCTTTGTGCTAATGCATGACAATGCGAGGCCACATGCTGCTGCATCGGTGCGGCAATCATAAATAAATTTAAACTTTCTTTAATTTTCCCTTTCTCTTACCCCCATTTTCAATCCTTGTTCTCCTTATTTCCCTAATCAGAAAAAAAAGGATGCTATGGACATTTAGGATCCGTGTTAAGTGAAGCCAAATAGTTTGAGTCGATTTTTTTGCTCATCAGCTTGCTATCTTTTCTTTTGTCTCTCTGAAATCAATATCTAAAAATGTGGAAAACATATCACTATGCTTAACTTTAGTAAAAATCCTACAGATCTTCATTTATGTCGTTTGTGGCGGTAAACTTTATGGAACTTTTTTTTTACTTTCTGACAAGTTTTTAAATGTAATTTGCCACAAAATTAATATTTGTGGCTTTCAATTTAGTTTTTATAACTTTTTTATCTTTGCCAGGTCGTTTTTGTCAGCATCTTCTTAAAGTTTAATAATCTTTTTAGAACTTGAAATATTAAAGTTAAAGCGTAAAATATAATCGACATAAAAATATGTTTTGTATTCCAATACCAAATCATGTTTTCAAATTCATGTAATCGAAGCAGCGGACAAACACAAAGTTTCTAATAAATAATTATTTTATATAATCTGCATTTTAATATGCAAATACCATAAAATAACGATGTATAGCTTATCAGGAAAAAAACAATAACTAATAAAAAAATAGAATTACTTCCTACTTTCATTTTATTTTTTTTACGTGGTTAATTAATCAACTGATTAATTATTTCTGTCTAATGGAGGCAAATTCCGTAAAATTTTAATGATTTTTGGAAATTTTTGGGTACAGCTTGGAAATCGATTTAATTTCTTTAAAACAGTGCCAACATATTGTAAACGAGTTTTCTCTAAAAAAGTATTTACTACGGCAAAATGAAAAATGGTTTTTACGGGTAATTTCCGTTTAATTCGATATTACGGCTTCAAATTATAGGAAACTATAGCTTTTATATTAACAAAAAAGTGCATCAAATTTTATTAAAAAATATTAAGAGGATTGGTCAAAATTCGCAATTTATTCCAAATCTTATTATAGAATTTTCTTGTTGGCAAGAAGTCGTAGGAAGCTTGTTTTTTTAAATATGCTAAATTTTTATGCTCTTCAAGATGATTAGAAGGAGAAATAAAGAATATACAAAAACTGTCTTATGTTTAAATTTTCTCGTTAAGAAAAATTCAATTTTTTTTTCACTTTTGCTCTAGAAAAGATCGGGTTCATTCTCTTTATTTCTATTCAATATTTTATCTTAAATAAAAATGATAAAGTGATTTTAAAACAAATACTACCTATTTTACAATAAAATTATGATTTAGATAACATAAAAAGAAAAAATACAACGAAACAAAAATGGACTAAAGTCAAAATTTTTTCATAAAGATATGTTTTTAATTTAGTCACGAATTCACTTGGATGGTTTAATATACACTGTATACATTTCTTAAACAAGTTAATAAAATGTTATTAACCAAAAATATAATTACAAATCACAAAACTGTAATATTCTGAAATGTTTAATGAGTTAAAGAATACACAAGACACATACGTAAAAAATAAGCAGAAAGATATCTCTGAAAATAAATGCTGTCCACGAACTACAGTACACTACGATCTAACTACGATGAAATGCTTGATGCTTATGATACAGGTGCCACCTGTATACTTACTAAGAGTTACTTGTTATCATTGCAACTTATTTCGAAATGTAGTGTCGAGACACTATGCGGTAATTTTCAAATTACGTTATATTATGTTTAGGTATAAGTAGATAATACCTTTAAATCTAAATATTCTCTTTTTTAATGTTGTTTTATTTTTAAACTGCTATATCATATTACTATTACTATTATTTCAGCATTAAAATAATAATTAATATGTTTCTGTTATCTAAAATAATATTTTTATTGTAAAACAGATAGCGTTCGTTTTAAAATCACTTTTTCATGTTATTTTTAAGATAAAATATTGAATAGAAATAAAGAAAATGGACCCAGAACTTTTCTAGAGCAAAGGCAAAAAAAAATTAATTTTTCGTAATGAAAAAATTAAAAAATAAAATAGTTTTTTGTATATTCTTTATTTTTCCCTCTAACCATCTTGAAGAGCATATAATACAATACAAAAAAAAGCTTCTAGGACCTTCTGCCCACAAGAAAAATTGATAAGTTTTGTATTAAATTGCGAATTTTGATCTTAGTATTTTTTAATAAAACTGGGAACAAATTTTTGTTAATATAAAAGCTATATTTTTCTATAATTTGAAGCAGTAATATCGATTTGAATGGAAGTTACCCGTAAAACACCATTTTTCAATATACCGTAGTAAATACTTTTTTTAGGTTATGTCCTTAATATTTTTTAATGCAATGTACCCAATTTTTTAGGCAATTTTATGACGAGTAAAAATAATTCTTTTCTATCGCATTACAACGAGCAGAAGCTGCGACATTTAAGAAATAGTGAGCCGAAAGCGTTAAAATGTAAAAAAAAGTCACTAAAATAGAAGGAAAGTGGCTTTGCGTTCAAAATTATGCTGAGAAAATTTGTTTACATTATGTTTCAAAGTAGCCAAATCGATTTCCAAGCTGTACCCAAAAATCATGAAAACTTTACGGCATTTGCCTCCACTATTGTAAAAAAAAAACAAAATCGACAAGTTTTTGAATGCTGTTTTTTCGAAACGAGTACCTATATTATTATTGAATTAACATGATAAAATAATCTTCGCGCGTCAACGTCATGATGCGTTCAAACCGTGACTTGTGATCAAGAAGCCAAAGGTAGCATTTCATGCCAATTCTGCCCAATCTCATGCCTAGTTTAAATCTTCAATAGTTGATATACACCAACCTCTTATTTCATATTGGAATTGTTTACTTAAAGATAATTTAAACCTTGTCCTGTCGAATATTTACAAAAAAAAAATAAAATTATGCAAAATGCACAAACCCAACAGTACCATTCAGAGCTTTATGCCGTGGTCGAAACTGTAGTATGACATCAGCATATCTATAATATATATAAAATGCAACGTCTCTCTGTCTGTCTGTCCGTTAGTGCGCTTATCACTGGAGAACCACTTATCCGATTTACGTACTTTTTTTTTAAAAAACATACATATGTTCTCTGGCCAGGTTATAGGCTATATTTTATTACGATAGGTAGCATAGGGAATGAGCAGTGACGATAATAGTGAATGAAGTCGGGAAAAAAGTTTGCCGTTAGCGCGTTCCCTTGCAGTACACAGCCTAAACCATTAAATTTGGAACAATATTATGTAGCAGAGAATATCTATAATCTATAATCTATAATATATATAAAAAGCAATGTCTCTCTGTCTGTCTGTCTGTCCATTAGTGCGTTTATCAGGCGAGAATCACTTATCCGATTTACGTGTCTTTTTTTTAAATTCATACATATATTCTTTGGCCAGGTTATATAGTAATAATAATAATCTATATCTATAATATATGTAAAATGCAACATCTCTCTGTCTGTCCGTTAGTGCGCTTATCCCTCGAGAACCACTTACGTGATTTTTTAAATTCATACATTTGTTCTCTGAAGAGGTTATATAATAATAATAATAATAATAATAATCTATATAATATATATAAAACGCAACGTCTCTCTGTCTGTTTGTCCGTTAGTGTATATAATGGCTTATTATGTATATAATACATATATAATAAGCCAGCGATTAGGATGGTTGGGACACGTGGCAAGGATGAAGGAGGAAAGACAGGCAAAGCAAGCCCAAATAAGAGGAGTAGTTGGAAGAAGAGGCAAGGGTAGACCTCGAACTACATGGATTCAGGCAGTAAAGCAAGATCCGGAGTTGATGGGAATCCTGCACTGGGAAAAGCTAACAGGAGACAAAAAGAAGTGGAGACAAGTATGCAACTAAGCCATGGGCCTCTAAGGCCCCTTGAGCTATATAATAATATAAACATAACGAATAAGCAGTGACGATAAAGGTGAATCAAGTTCACGCGAGCGGAGCCGCGGGCACGGCTAGTCTTATATACAAGACGGTCTTATTTACCGTGTGAAAATGATATCGAAAGCGAATTAACATATATGCTACAAACCAAAGCTCCACATGTTTACCCCTAAACGCGACTAGAAAACGATGAGTTACGGTTTGGTTGAATGTAAGTGTTGTCAAGTTTCTAAAATTGAAAATATTTAATGATTTTCCGGCTTTTGCGATATTATTAAATCTCTAATCTAATAAAGTAAATTTTTTTTTGTATGGTTTTAGCTAAGAGACGAAAGTATTTTTTTTAATGGGCGTAGCACGCTTGCTGCAGGGAAATCCCTGAGGCGCTACAGAAGCGATGCGTGTGCGGACACAGCCTTTTAAGTTGGTCTTGAATCGCTGTAAATTGTACTGTGGAAAACGCAGTCCTGGGCAAATCATTCTGAAGGGTTAAGGTTCTCTATATAAAACACTGCTTGAAAATGGTTGTACGAGAGTGATAAGCTAAACTTTATACGGATGTGAAGTATTAGCGCGACGTGTATTCCTAGCATGCACCGCTTTGGAAGGAATTAAGCGGGCTTCATTCATCGAACACTTTCCATAATTTTTTTTGTATTTTTACAAGAAACATATAAATATTTTCTAAATTTGTATTGTAGTACTTTGTATATAACTGTATACAACTTGCTAGTAAAACTAAAAATATAAGTGACAAACCTGTACAAATTCCCAACAAGTTTTACTATCAGACCACGTAACAGTTGGAATTTTGTCCAGTGTTTTCTACTTGTCCATATCGCACTCATTGCAGTTTCTAATGATACGATAATACTCCATCCATTCTTTTTTATGGTTGGATCGCAGACGAAGCGTCTCTCTCGCTCAACTAAATTTCCAAGTTATCATTATCATGCAAAACACTTTATTTTTGCACTTGGCGCTTGTTCTGCTAATCACGTTAGCATCATTGACTTACACAGTTCTTTATGATGCTAACATAGTTAACGAAACGTTGGTCGTTGGCAAGAATAAAGTGATTGGTGTTGTGGTGATAGCTGTTGTGTAATGTTATTGTGCCAAAGATTCCAAAATTCCAACGTAGTAAATTTCCATACTCTGAATTATGCTTTCTGTTCGCTCTCTTCGCGCAATAAACCTAGGAAATTTGAGCTTATTTATGAGACATCATAGATTTTTCTGATTTAATCTACATAAAACTATTGGTGAAATAATTGTGCAACAAAAGTGAAATATTAACTACTCCCTGCATTGCTTCAGAAGATGTTGACCTAAGTTTTATTTGAATTTGTTCAATACATTTACCTTCTGTATATATATTGTGTCCATATTATTCAAAATGTGTCCACTTAATTTAAAAATTGGTATTTTAACATAAAAAAGGAAACCTTTTGCTATGTTTTTGACCCTGAAACGAAAAAGCTTATAAAGTGATGTTGATTTTTTGTACAACGTTAGGGTAGCCCACGCAGTTCCAAACAATTTTTTTGCTAAAAGGATTGAAGTCTTAGGCAATTTTTTTGACGATATAATCTGCTACATTAACGACGTAATGCGACGAAAAAGTAAATGAAAAACAGCTTTTATAATTTGTACAAGGCCGACTTAAAAATAGATCGGTCAGCGATAAATTACGATAATACATTTAATTTATTTATGCTCTACTGTCAGGTTTTTTTACTGTCCTTTATTTGCTAATATGTTCATGTATTATGAAGTATTGAATTGTAAAAAAGTTTAGTACTAGCGCACTTATAAGATCACATTACACCCTAACGTATTTCATACATGGTGTATCATAAATAATTCCAAATTTGTTTGAGCATAGAGCTTAATCCCGGCTCTTCAAAATTTAGCTGTTATAGAGCGTTTCATCTAAATACTGCTTGTCGTCACTTAATTTTCCACGGAGTTTACGCAAACATATATTTTTACCGTGAGGCATTAAAAAAAACTGGATCTAAGCTGTAAAATCACATATATCATATATTATTACTTAAAGTTAATCATAATTCCGTTCTGATATTTAAATGCTTTTTGTGTAACTTTCCATTATATATATATATATATATATATATATATATATATATATATATATATATATATATATATATATATATATATATATACGAGGCTGGTTTGAAAAGTCCGTGCAAAGTCCGAGAGATGGCACCACCGGCGCGTATCGAGGTCATGTTTAGTTAGTAGCATCTCTTGAATGAACGCACACCAAGTTTCAGCCATATTGGTCTATTTCTTTGTATTTGGCATTCGTGTGAATCAAGGAAGTCGAGTGATTTTCAAGAAATGGACGAAAAAAAAAATTTCGTGTGGTAATTAAACGTTACATTATGAAAGGCAAAACGCCTCAGGAGACTAAAGAGAAGCTTGATAAACATTATGGTGACTCTGCACCTTCGATTAGAACAGTTTATAAGTGGTTTCAAAATTTTCGGACTGGCCATATGGGCACAAGTGACGCTGAACGTTCTGGACGGCCTGTGGAGGTTACGACTCCAGAAATCATTGATCAAATCCATGATATGGGGATGGATGACAGAAGAGTTAAGGTGCGTGAGATTGCTAGTGCTGTGGGCATCTCGACTGAACGAGTACATAATATTTTGCATAAACATTTGGACATGAGAAAGCTATCCGCAAGATGGGTGCCGCGATTGCTCACGCTTGACCAAAAACGGAATCGTGTAAAGTGTTGCAAGGATGGTTTGCAGCTGTTCCAGAAGAATCCGGAGGACTTTAAGCGTCGTTTCGTCACTGTGGATGAAACATGGATACATTACTATACTCCTGAGACCAAACAACAATCTAAACAATGGGTTACCAAGGGGGAATCTGCACCAAAAAAGGCGAAGACCGTTCCTTCGGCCGGAAAGGTTATGGCGACTGTCTTTTGGGATTCGCAAGGGATAATCCTCATCGAGTATCTGGAAAAGGGTAAAACTGTTAAAGGTGAATATTATTTATCGTTATTGGACCGTTTGAAAACCGAGCTGCAAGAAAAACGCCCGCGATTGGCCCAAGAAGTACTTTTCCATCACGACAACGCACCAGCACACACCTCAGCAGTTGTGGTCGCAAATTAATGGTTTCACATCCCCTCTATTCTCCAGACTTGGCTCCCTCGGACTACTATTTGTTCCCCAATTTGAAGAAATGGCTGGCGGGACAAAGATTTTATTCAAACGAGGAGGTGATTGCAGACACTAATGGATATTTTGCAGACTTGGACAAATCCTATTATTCGGAAGGGATCAACAAACTAGAACATCGTCGGACGAAGTGTATAAGCCTAAAAGGAGACTATGTCGAAAAATAAAAAAGGGTTACCCCAAACACATAAGTAGTTTTTATTTTTGCACGGACTTTTCAAACCAGCCTCGTATATATATATATATATATATATATATATATATATATATATATATATATATATATATGTATGTAGTCTACGACTCATCAGTCAAAACAACAGGAACCAAGGAATGTACCTCCCGATACATTAAGAAACACATTTCTCCATCCGCGAATCTCTACGTAATAATATATATATATATATATATATATATATATATATATATATATATATATATATATATATATATATATATATATAATTATATTTTGTTGATCTTCGGCCATATTGTTTACCAGTGGCGGAGCGAAAACAATATCTTCTTGGACATCGGCAATCGGCCTTGCAACCAGGAGGTGCCAGTGTTGTATATATATATATATATATATATATATATATATATATATATATATATATATATATACATACTGAAGGACAGTGAAAGAGCTACTGGCAACAAACAATTCACAACAAGTAACACTGGATCGCTCTGAATTTTTATTCTTAATATTCTCAAGCTTTTGTTTGTGTTTACAAACTTCTTCAGGAGATCTGTAATAGAAAGAATCACCGATAACAAGCTAGTTATGTAAAATGAATTTTCATTCTAGTCATACAAAGCCAGTTTATACTTACAGAATGTATCAGTGATTACTCTCCAAAACTAGCGCTAACAGCGTAAAACCTCAACATGGCCGCAAATTAGTCATAAAAAGGTAACGTACACTTATTTAGGATTTAAAATTAACAAGATGATCAAAGATTTCAATTATTCTAGAGCCCTAATTAATAATAAATTAATGGATGTTGAGTGTGGTCGGTTTTATTTTGATTTTTATTTTTATTTCAATTTTATATACAACAATATAATTCCTAATAATACTAATAAAAAAAGGGGTTTTATCAACTGATGTGGGTTATGTCACCGAATATCTGCTATTACAGTATTTGCATCTGTCATGTATTAATTACTAACTTCGTACAATTCAGATAGGCTTTCAATTTATCCATAACCTTAAAATATAACTGTCTTCTGTCAAATGCCAGTGGAGGCATGCCACGTTAATATTACGTATACTTTTTGCATTTGCATCTGTCATACAAATGGTGGGAATGCACCTTTAATCTATTAATTGATTTTTATAAGCATAGTGATTTCAGCAGAATGGGGCGATATCACATAAATTCTCTCGAATAAATTGAAGGAGTGACCTCCATGTAGCCTTCATTAGGGATGGCAATTTTTTTCAATGTATCATTAATTATCTACAGATATATATCGAGAAACTGTAGGTAAATCCAAAAATTATCGATATATCGGTAATTATTGACATATATATATATATATATATATATATATATATATATATATATATATATATATATATATATATATATATATATATAGGGTGTTATAATAATAGTTTAATATATTAAAATGGCTGACTTCTGGAGTCAATTGGAGACACCAATACTTGCTTTTAATAAATTTGAACATAATTGAAAATTTACAAAATCACTGGACTACGTAATTAAAAAATCATTGCGCCGGCCTTGTCACAGCTGAGTTCATCATAGCTAAGAGGGAACGTGAGTTTTTATTATGTGGACTTTATACACCACTGTCGGCAGCAATCTAACCCTTAAACTGAGAATACGGTACGTGAAAAAAATGTTTTTTTTTTCTTAAAATATTGCAAACAAGTGATGCAAAAAGTGTTTGAAGTGTTTTATTGATGTTGGCAAAGTTTAGTAACAAATCAGTTTTTATGACAGTTTGCTTAATTAAATAATAGAATATTTATGTATTCTGTAATATGTGTTCATAACCTATATTTGGTGTTTTTAATGCATTTCGTACTAGAAAATTTGTTATTGCTCACGGAAAATACCTCGTTTTACTTAATTTGAACTATCGAACGAGAAGTCAGCTGATTGCACTGTATAATAAATATAGGTACCTAATTAATGCATTATTTCTAAATGTACTTGTTCAGAGAGTGGAGGCGTTGATTTTAAATCAGGGATCTGAGACTCCTTTAAGTTAGTTTTATGTGTTATTATCGAGTTGCGCTATTTATTAGTATTTTTCTACAATTACTTTGGTACGATATACCAGTGTCAATATATTAAGCTATTTTCATAACACCCTGTATATATGTGTAATCATCGATAGCTGTTATAATGGCAAGTATCGATATATCTATAGTTATTGATTATCAATAAACGCCACTTATTTGCCCCTCTCTGGTCATCAAATTGTAAATAATAACGATCGATATATCGATATATATTTTCTTGTATGGAAGTACGTTTTAAGTTTTTTGTTTTCTGTATGTTTGTATAGCAGTTATTTTTTAAACTTTTTGCACCATTGATCTGCAGGTTTTAATTCTGTTTGCTTCGATACATTTTAGAACCTTATTTTATGTCTTTTTTATAGCCTTTGAACCTTTTGGTCTTCCACTTTGCAGTTTTACCTTCATAGTTTGGTTGGTTTCATTGTTTAAAATATATTAGTGTGATATTTTGAAATAGAAAAAAATAAGATCAACTTTTCTGCAAAATTTTAGTTTTAGTTAGTATCAGAGTTGTCGGTTAGGTTTACTTATTCTTTTTGCTTTTGTTTAATTTTATTTATATAATAATATTACTATTATATTTTTTGATTTTGTTTATATTTCTTCGTTATTATTATGTTTGTTAACCAACATTGTTTTATCCTTCCATATGTTTGTAGTCCTAATAAAAACATGAAGTGTGTCAACACATTTTAAAACATTTGAAAAATAAGAATCTTTTAAAAAAAATACTGAGAATCCTAGTCTTTCATATTATCGTAAATATGGACTTTAGACTATTAGATCATACTACTCTACTCATGAGAAAAAGCACGTTAGTGCTTAAATAAACCAAATTTATTACTTTAATAGATTAATCGATTTACTTTTGAAAATGAGATGGAAATGGTATTTTTACGGAAAATATAGCTGGATTTGCGCCTAAACTCCAGCCGGCGCTTTAAGAACTTACGCCGTAATGACACAATCATTTACTTGTTTTACGGGCGCAATATATCCCTTACTGCGGATTATTTTTCTTTTCTGGAAAAGAAGATAACTTCAAACGTGCTCTATAAATCACCCACGTCTACTCTTTTATGCTCTGACATCTGTCCGCAAAAATGTTCATTTTTCTAAAAGTTGGCCTATTGTGTTCGAAGTATTTCTAAATACATTTATCACAAATCTCCCAGTTCCGAATTATTCGAAAATCCCTTGTCATGGCCGTAGTTACAGTACGAATGAAGACGTTGCAACAGTCAAAGAGTGTAAGGATATGAAAGGCCGATACTTGATATGCTTTATTTTCTAAAAAGCTCTAATAGACATAATATTTATAAGCTTAACGAACTGATGTTCTAGTGCTGTACGACCCCCCTTTCTCTCCCCACCGCCCAGTGTGGCAAAACGATCAAAAATCGCTCCTAGATTCAATTTTTGAGCTATCAAAGTTAAAAAAAAAAAAATACTTGCAAGGAAGTCTGGAATAGTAAGTTACTGCCGCTTTAGCGATTTTTTTTTATTTGCGTGTAATATATCCCCTATAAACTACTTTCCTCTAAACGGACATCGGCTATTCAGGCGAATATCCGCAGACAGCAGGAGATCGTTTAATTTAACAAAGACCTGGAAGAAATTCTATCTCGGGGTGACAGTAACCAAGTGGAATTTAACGCTACAAAAACCCAGGAGGCAGTTTTTTCTAAAAAAATTAACGTTGCTGAACCCGACATAGTTATGTCGGGGCACTCCATTCCCTTAGCATCGTCACTCAATTTGTTGAGTGTTAATTTGGGAGCAAGTATGTCCTGGCATGAACATGTTGCAGGCATAGCAAGGAGAGCTTCTCAAAAGTTGGGAATATTATTTCAAACCAGAAAGCTTTACGCTGCACAACAACTGTTAATTCTTTACAAAGCTTAAATTCTACCAACCATGGAATACTGCTCCGATGTTTGGGGCTCCGCTCCCAAACATACACTGCATTTGTTAGATTCTATTTAGAGAAGAGCTGCTCGTCTGACTGGAGATCCGGAACTGACCGGCGGCCTGGATTCGCTGGAACATCGAAAAACGGTTGGCGACTTGAGGTTCTACAAGTATTTTCATGGAAAGTGTTCGAAAGATGTAGCCCGCTTAATTCCTCCCAGAGCGGTGAATGTTTTAATACACGTCGCGCTAATACTTCATATCCGTATGAGGTTCAGCTTGTTACTCCGCGTACAACGCTTTTCAAGCAGTTTTTTTATATGGAGAACATCATCCCTTTGAAATAATTTGCCCAGGGCTGAGTTTCCCACCGAGTACAGTTTACAGCGATTCAAGAACAACGTGAATAGCTTTTTCCGCACACATGCCGCTCCTGGAGCGCTTTAGGGACTTCCCTGCGACACGCGTGCTAGACCTATAAAAAAAAACTTATTCTGATATCAAATTGACGATTTTGACAGTTGGCAGCTGTCAAATCACTATCAACTATTGACAAACTAGAAATAATCTTATAATTTTATGTTTTTGAGATCGCTGACTTCGAATCTGATGTCAGATTGATGATTTTTAAAGTTGGCAACTGTCGAATAGCTGTAACCACTCACTATTGACAAACTGCAAATATTCTTATAACTTTATGTTTTTGAGATCGCTGAATTCGAGTCTTATTACAGATTGACCATTTTGACATTTGACACTATCAAAAAAGTAAAAGTTATTCATTTTTATTGAAAAAAATTGCACTAATGCAACAGTACGATTATTTTCGAAAAGCTGGAAATAATGAGACTGCAAGATATAAACATTTTCGGATAAGACGTAAATAACTATAGTTTCAAAGATTTCATTTTCAGTAGATTTTTTTACAGTTAAAGTACAAGAAATTACTTGACATCTGCCAAAATCATTAGCAGCTTTCATGAAATTAAGAAAACATGTTCTATTTGTAATGAAAAAAAGTTTTGTTTATGTAGCTCATTGTGTTTTTTTTTGATTTTATATTAAAAATGTTTGCAAAATATGCGTCATATTCAGTGGTCATTTGACGGCTAGTAACAGCTGCCAAGTGTCAAAATGGTCAATCTGAAATAAGATTCGAATTCAGCGACCTCAAATACATAAAGTTATAATATTGTTTAAAGTTTTTTAATATTGAATGGTGATTTGACAACTGTAAACTTTCAAAATCGTCAATCTGACATCAGATTTGAATTCAGCGACCTCAAGAACATGAAGTTATAGGATTATTTCTAGTTTTTCAATAGTTAATAGTGATTTAACAGCTATTTGATAGCAACCAACTGTCAAAATCATCAATCCAACATCAGATTCGAATTCAGCGATCTCAAAAATATAAAGGTATAAGATTATTTCTAGTTTTTCAATAGTTAGTAGTGATTTGATAGCTAAGCTGCCAACTGTCAAAATCATCAATCTGACATCAGAATCGAATTCAGTGATCTCAAAACATAAAATTATAAGATTATCTCTAGTTTTGCAATAGTTGATGGTGATTTAACAACTATTTGACATCTGTTAACTGACAAAATAGTCAATTTGATATTAGATTTAAATTCAGCGACCTGAAAGCATATATACGGATACTACTGTTATTAAAATGTGTTTAAAAAAATATGTAACTCAGGAGATTAAAAAGGACGGTATTTACTGGTTTTAAGGTTTCAGCCTATATCAGTTTATAGGAGATATACTATACGTGAACAAAAAAAATCGTCAAAGTGGCAGTGATTCACTATTCCAGACTTCTTTGCAAGTAATTTTTTTTTTATAAATTTGATAGCTCAAAAATTGACTCTCAGAGCGATTTTTGATCGTTACGCCACACTGTGTGTGTTCGGAATACTTTGTTTCTAAGTGACGTTTGAGCTTTGAGGGTTTCATAGTTTCAGCACTAAGAGCAGCATTGCATAAAACACCGTTTTTACTAACAGTTGGAAATCCAAATTTTAAATAGTTCTCCAAATACTTCAAAAAAATTAAAAAAATGTTTAAAAATTTTGAATTAACATTATTTAATGTTTTTTGCTTACCAAAACGGTAAATAATAGAAGAATCTGTTCCTAGATGTTTGTGACGGGCTATCCTAGTATTGTACCTTTTTTCAGATCAAACAAGACACTAACTAAGAACGACCTATTCATACACAAACGACAAAAAGAACACTGTAACGATTTAACACTAGGTAACAAGTTTATTGAGCGCGAAATTTATCTGTACACTTAATTTATATTCGAAAGTTTAAACTGATTGTCTCCTACGGCTCTGCTCGTTGCTTATATGTCAGTTGAGAGTACTTTCCCGATTATTCTCAGCTCGACGGAACGTCAAGCTGTCCGTATCGAAACTTCTCTCTTTTAGACGTTTCTTCGAGAGGCAACGGAATGTTGATATCGCTGTGGACTACCCGGCTAGCTTGCCCCAGTTAGATTTCGCCAGGCATAAGGAGAGGTGCGTGCACCAGCCCTCCGCTGATTATGTCGCATATCTCGTGTATTGCCAAGCATAAATAAATTAATAACATTTTAACACCTACCTTTAAATTTTAAAATTTAATTTTGGTTTTTAAAATTGATAACCGGCGACCCCCACCTTGTGGGTCGCGAGCCACCAGTTGGGAATCAACGTTCTAGTGTAATGGCTTTACCCCACTCTGTGCACAGTAGACTAATCTTCGATTTAATGAGTATTGTCCTGTCAGGTATGTTCTCCTGAAATATCTACTGCTACGTTCATTGCATACTCGGAAGCTCTTCCAAGGTGTTGTAGCTGCTCTCATGCTATAGATAATTCGTTATATTTTCTGCCACATGCAGAAAAGTAACGCATACAATGAACAGGAATTTCAGATCTTTCCGCTTATTCCCATTTTATTCAGTAACTTCTTTATTAAAAAGGGTATGTTTCACTTTCTACTTGTATTTCACGACCCAATACTTTTAGAATACAAAATCTGAACATTGATTAGTTCTAACAACCGAAGAGGAATTAACGTGATGAAGCCTATAACTTAAATTTTGCTATTAAAAGACAAGGCGACCCGTGGCTCCGTGGTGTAGTATCATGCTTACGGTGCAGAAGGTCGAGAGTTCAATCCCGCAGGTCGGCATACTTATTTATTAAATTTTTTAAGTACATTTAGCCTGGCCACGTACATAGGTAGTAGTTGTTCGCAGAGATTCAATAACGTCCGAGGCAGCACTACCGCCTTGTCTAAAGGTCCTTTTACACGGTCATATCAGTCCTCAGTTCAGTTTCAGTCGAACTGTCCGTCTTTCCTATGTGTAAAAAGGAAAAACTGAGAACAGAACTGAAACTTAGACTGACACCTGACGGGATAGGGTAGACCTATTTGTTTCATTTCAGTTCTTAGAATTCCTATGTATAAACAAACGCGTCATGCCTCGGTCCGTTCGCTCACGTCAGTTCTTATGAAAATTTGGCTCAGTGTACATATGAATTGCAAATGTCGCTACGTCCAAAAAGGAATACGAGTTTGTTGTAGAATTCATTGAAATTTATAAAATGTCTCCGGTTTGTGGAACAAAACGGACCCAAACTATCCCAGTGTAAATGTTAGGGAGGCTGCCTACACTCTCTTATTGGATTAATATCGAGAATGCGACGAAAAGGCAACAAAGGCGATGGTAAAATCCAAAATTAATAGTCTACGCTCAACTTATAACAAAAAACTTAGAAAAGCTAAATATAGTGAAAGAAGTGGAGGAGGAAATTGAGAAGTATATAAACCATCACTGTGGTATTATGACCTTCTTTCGTTCGTCAGCGACCAACATCCGTTTCTAAGTAGTGTCAATACTATGGGGAGTAATAGCCTACCTCATGTTGGTATTCTACTTTTGTATAATTGGTGTCACAAGGCGTAATAATACAAGATACACATCCTCATTCATCCGTAAATAGTTCAGTCAATTATATGGTTCTAAGTGAAGTTCTTTCATTAAATTTACATGCGACAGTGAATTCCAGTGTATCAAGCTTTACTCCATCGGGTTCTTTTCTTCCACCGCTTCTTCAACGCCACAGCTAAGGCTACTGCAGTGAGACAGCTATTTTACAGATTTACACTTTGAGACAGTATGACAACACGTGTTTAAACGCGAAAACACACATAACACTTTGAAAGTATAACTCGGACTGAGAACTGAACGGACGGTGTAAAAACAAACCTCCTTCCGAACTAAAATGAAACGAAAACTGAAACTGAGACGGAACTGAGAACTGATATGACCGTTTAAAAGGTGCTTTGAAATACAGAAAGGTATGTTTTGGCACTTGGACAACGTTGACGGGTATTACGACATCCTCGCTGATATCCTTAGGATATGAAAAAGGCCAAAATCCCTACTCAGACGGAGAGGTGAGCGATAAAAAAAAAACACCTGTTCCGGTAAGGGATAAGATTTAAAAGCTACGCTACGCCACTGATGTTTCATGTTTACGGTCGTAAGAAATGATGTTTGGTTGAGAACGATTCTATGAACCATTAAGCACCAAAATTCGTATTAAAAGTTTTAGCATTATCGCGCTGCATTAGTTCGACGTACAAAAAGTAAGTCGCTCAATCATTTTGTCGACTCAGAGTGGTAGGCGTGTCTGGACCATTCCCATCTTTGGGTCACAACAACCAGCAAAAAATGGTAATGTATTTTATCATTTTGTATATGTATATATTCATTAACTGACATCCTAAAGAAAAATATTCACAATTAGAATCTGACACTAATGTTTACATGCTATTTCTGCTGATATTAGAAATAATAAAGAAGTAGCTGTCAAATTTGCGGGCTTCGAGAATCCTAAAAGGCAGTACAAGGTAATATATCCAAGGCAACCAATCTAACCTCCTTCTCCATCCCTTTAACCGCTAACATGTTTGCGTGTAAATAGTTGTGCTTCAAATTGGTGTATTATGCGACCAAAAACCATAAAAATATTCATAATTCTATAGAAATTATAAAATATTTAATGACTCCGTTCATCTCCTTCTCTTGAAGCGATATTACTTCAAGTATTAAATGTGTACCAAATTTGACATCGTTCACTCATTTCGATCGAGAATTATTATACGAACAAACAGACGGACAAGCAAACGTTAATTGTCAACTCTGTTCTTGTAATTTGAAATATGAAGAAATGCAAAAATCTCGCAGTGTGATTTTTTCATGAATAAATAGTCCCCGTTAGCTCAGTAATTAAAAAAAAAAAATGGTCAAATGCAAGATAGACTTGCGCAATTAGTGTTCTGTACCATAATTACTTTTAAAATAAAAAAATTAACCAGTCAAGTGTAAGTTGAACTTGCACCATTAGTGTTCCGTACGTTGATTGCTGTTAAAATAAAAAAAATTGTTACGGTGGTATAAAATGATCAGTGACTTCACAAAACACACCCCTAAGGAGTTTTCAGCAAAGTTTGTTTCCAATTTTTACTGATTACTGATGACCTTGAAATTTTTGTTTTTTTATATACCAAATAAATTATTAAAGGTAATGCACTCGTGATAATTTTCATACAATCTACATCCCCTGGGGGAATATTCCAGAATCTTTTCAAAATTTTTTGATCAGTACTTTTCGAGATAAGGTGGGGGGACAGCGATTTTTCGCGATTTTTTGAAAATAATACAAAGAAAAGTGAGCCCAAGTATTACATTATATATATATATATATATATATATATATATATATATATATATATATATATATATATTACTCGTGTCTTCACAAGCTTTCATTTCACACCACACTCGATGGCCTAGTTGTTTTCACTTCCGATTTCACCCCCCAAAACTAACCCCTTAAGTCAAAATTTAACTTTCAAAACTACACGGCTCTGATGAGGCCATCAATTCCTATATTATTACCAAATTTCAACTTTCTATGACAATTAGTTTCGGAGAAAATGGAATGTGACAGACAGACGGACAGGCAGACAGACAGACAGACACCGAAGTCATCTTATAAGTGTTCCGTACGGAACACTAATTAAATCCTTACCTAGGCTAAGTTAATTAGGTCCCTGTCATCTTAAGACCCAATATGTATTTTCTCATTTTGTCTTGGACAATAATGTTACCTAGTAGCCAATAAATCAGTCTAGCTCTATTTAGAATCTAGTAATAACAATGGAAAACAAATATTTACTAGTTAAATATTTTTTTTTATCATGAACAAATAAAATAAAGTTATATCTCGGTACATGAGCGACTTGCCACTCGGTTACAGTAATGTACACTTAAAAGTATATTACACAAATCTTCACCATACCTCAAGGAACATAGTCTTCATAGTTTTTTTTTATACCAGATAAGTTATCAAACGTAATGTTTTCGTAATAATTTTCGCCCAATCTACACTTTATGAAGAATACTGATTTTTTCAATTTTTTTTTTTTGATCAGTACTTTTCGAGATAAGGAGTGGGTCAGCTGTTTTTGGCATTTTTTTTTAATAATATGAAGGAAAGTGTGCACAAGTGTTACATCATATATGTTTTTGATATCGTGTTTTCACAAGCTGCTACACCCCAATCGATAACCTTAGGTTTTTTTTCGCTTCTTCCTACAACTACTCAGTATATATCACCACTACACCAAACATTTTATTTATGCACTCGACGCGCGTTTCGCTAACCAAGTTAGCTTCATCAAGAGCGATGATTGACTGAATGAATTGAATCAGCGCTCTTGATGAAGCTAACAAGCGCATGAAGCGAAACGCACGTCGAGCGCAAAAATGAAGTGTTTGGTGTAGTGGTGATATATACTGAGTAGTATCATTGTGCCAGAGTTTCCGCATTCCCAAGTTAGTTCTTCCTACAAGCTAACCATTTAAGTCAAAATTGTCAGAGAAAATCGGATGTGGCAGACGGATAGACCCCGAAGTGATCCCATAAGTGTTCGGAACACTAACTAGGTGCAAATATCGGCTACTTTTTGATTTAGGTTTACTTATATATACATCACACCCTATGCTGTACCAATTATGCTAAGATTTATCAGTATAGTTTAAATATGCAATAAAGAATTAGTGTTGATATTTAGAACAATCATGACCTATTTTTTTCCGTTCAATGCAAAACTTTTTTTCTAAAAAATGAAAAATAAACAGTAAAAATTATAGTTGCCCATCAACTTATATTCCTACAGGAGAAAAATTTTACACTGAGAACTGCAAGTTTTATGATGAAAAGATACCTAAACTATGCAAATTTGTCACACAGTCAATACTTACATCCGGCGAAGGCAGAAATTAACGCTGTAATATAAGAAAGCATATTATAACACATCAAGAAAATATTATACTGAACCATAAAAAAATGTATTTCTAAAATTAATGCGATGAACTTTGAATTACCTACTTAGCAGAAAATGAGCTGTTAAAGTTGGAAATATTGAAAAAAATGAGTTCAGATTTCTCGACTCTAAAAACCAAATGTATAAAACTAAGCCATTTCTTTACCCCTTGAAATATGACTATAACTAATTTTGCTTAAAACTTGCCCATTATTAGATCTCAAAACCAAGGAAATTCTCATAATACTAATGAAATTGTACAAAATTTCCCCATTCACCCTCTTCCTCTGTATTGATATCGTTCAAAAGCTCTATGTTTCATGTCTGCTCCAAATACTATAGTAAGCTAAATTTAAACTCGATATATTGTCTTTTGTGGGATCTGGAGAAATTTCCGATATAACGACAGATGAAATAATGAAAGCTATACAACATATGCACAACAGCAAAGAACCAGGGGACGATAAAATAACTATAGAAATGATAAGGTATGGAGGGGTATCGATAATACAGTCTCTTCAAGCTCTATTTAACAGGTTTCTTATAGAAAGTAAAATACCAACACCTTGGGTAAATGTGCTTATTTTTCAAAATGAGAACAAATTTAAATTGGAGAATTACAGACCCACCTGTTATCGGTACTATATAAAATCCTCACCAGAACCATAACATATAGATTAACGAACAAATTAGACAGTTACCGACCACGTGAACAAGCGGGATTTAGACGGGGATACAGCACTTTGGACCATCTTCAAACTATTAGATTACTAGTGGAAAAAGCAAATAATTATACGATCACCTTGTGGATAGCATGGTTGATTAAGAAAAAGCATTTGATTCGATAGAGAGAGTTTTAGGTAATATCTAGCAGAGTCGACGAAAGATACACAACTCTTTTTGAACACATATATAAGAATGTCACATCACAATTAATGCTTGAAGAAAAAAGAATTAAAATCAAAATTAAAAGAGGAATTAGATAAGGCGACTCAATATTCCCAAAGCTGTTCACAATGACTCTAGAAGACATGTTCATATCGCTAAAGTGAGAAAATAAGGGAATATTAATAGACGGTGAACGGTTAAATGACTTAAGATTCGTAGATGATGTCACTCTGATCGCCAACACAAAAGAAGAATTACAAGAAATGCTGATAAAATTAAATAACAAGTCTCGAAAAATAGGTCTAAAAATTAACTTCGCCAAAACCAAGGCCAGAAACCATTAATAGAAGGTGATAGGATAGGAAAGGTACAAACATTCATATATTTGGGACAAAAAATCGAAATATCAAAAAGTAATTTAAAGGCTGACATGGATAACAGAGTCTCGTTAACTTGGTCTGCATTCGGAAGGTTACAATCCACATTTAACTTGGATATCCAAAATACAATAAAAGTCAGAGCGTTCGATGAATATAGTACATATTCCGGTATTAACATATAGCATTGAAACGTGGGCTTTAAATAAAAGTATAATATATAAACTCCAGCTAACCCAAAGAGCAATGGAGAGGAGAATGCTAAATATTAGACTCCAAGATCGTATTCCTGACATTGAGATACGAAGAAGATCAAAAGTGATAGATGGAATACAACGAATATGTATATTAAGATGGAATTGGGCGCGGCATACCGCAAGGATAGACACGCCGTATGGTTTAATGGAGGCCTAGAGAACATTAAAGATGCTGAGGTAGACTACAGATTAGCGGACACTATTGGATGCAAAAAGCGAACAACAGAGCTTTTTGGGGACAACTTGGGTAGGCTTACATCCAACTATAGATGGAACAAGCTAATGATGATAATGATATCATCATATTCGAGATTTATCTTGCCAACAGAATAGCAGACTCCCCAATGGGGATGAAAAACTATGCTTTTGTGATCTACGAATCCGGAAATCTCGAAGGCGGATTTTTCCACAAATACATCGCATATTTTCAAGAAACGTAGGAATAGTGGATTTTTTGAATACTCCTCGCGCTATGGCAGTAATGAAAAGAATAAAAGAAAGCACTTTAACATCAGAGACAGTCGTTTTCAATAGAGGATGAAAGAGAATCGTCCACTGTATAGCTTTAAAATTCAGTAATTAATGTTCAGAAATAATATCATCCATGAAATAAATTGTGTTCCCGTCACGCCGTCTATCTTCTCATTTAAAATTATTTCTTAATTTAGCGTAATTTTAACTTATGCAAGATTTTGATTAATTTCGGTGAAAGGCTCTTGACCTAATTATTAATTTCTTTTTTATCAATTAATGCAAAAATATTAAACTCAATAATTATCTGAACGTAAATAAGTTAAATTAATTTCATTTTGTTCATTGTTAAATCTTTATGTATAGAAGGTTATCTTATAATAAATAATTATTAATAATTGTTATTTTAAAAATAAACTCTTAATTAAAAATTAATCTCGATTATATAAACACATATATTGTTTTAAAATATTGAAACATTTAGAAACGGAGGAATTTTCAAGCTCTACATACAGACAGAAATATTTCCCTTCCCTTTAGCAAGGGAAGTAAAAAAATTCTGTAAAAAACATTCTGTAAAAAGTATTGCCTATAAATAATACTTCGAAAAAAAAATATTTACTTTATATACTGCTTTGCTGAAAATTTCATGTCGGTCAAGGAAACGCAGAGTAAGAAATTTCATCTAGAAGTAAACGAAATGGAATGTAAATGCCACGGTAGATAAATTGTAAAAATAATTGCAGATCAGTGGCTTAACCAGACTTAAGGGGCAGGGGAACGTTAGTTATACAGGGAAGGGCGTCAATCGACAAAAAAGGGCGTCAATCGACAAAAAGTGGGCGTCAAACAACAATCGAGGCGCGATATCCTCTTAAGAAAAAATGCCCCTATTGAACTGAAACTCTGAATCTAATCTTTTCTCACACAGTAAACTAAAAATTGGTGACCGTAGTGATGCCGATTTTTGGTAAAGATGAACTTCTAGTTACGGTGAAACTCAATTTAAAAATCGATTACCAGGCGGTGAAAATTTTTCACAAAAGATAAAACCCCAATGAAAACAGATCTGTTTCTAAGGGGTGTATTTTCTACATCTATAGTGGTGGGAGGCATATGAAATATATATTTGAAAGCGGCGCCCTAATGAAATACATAAGTGATCAACATTAAAACAGGTCTTTGTCACCCATTTTGCTGACCTTATATTTAATTATTAACGGCAATTGTTTGGCAACTAATAACCAATATTCATGTGAATGGCAATTATAAATTCATTACCTATTGCCAGAAATTAAATTAAAATTAACCGCCAGGTATCGCATTATAACTGGGTCTATACCAGACAGATATGAAGTAAGATACGATCAAGTGGCCGCCAAACAACAACATGCCGTTAATAGTTTTTTGGTTGAAGTCGGCTCCCAATCCTTGAACGCCGACTTCATGCGGTGCCTTCATCGTCAGTCCTTCATGGTGTGAACCGCTTTCTACCAACTGCCTTTTTTACAGTGATGTCGCCTTTGAGAGTTTGCTGATATTCACTGTCTAACAGCATGACGTGGAATGTGGCTTAGCTAGATAGACTTTTAAAACAAAAATATACTGACCTACCGAAGATTGAACCCGAAACTCTAAACATAGTAAGGCTGAATTATACCATCGATTAAAAGTTGCAACTCTGTTGTACGGCAATAATCATTTCTAGTTCTTCTCTCTCTTTCTGTCCTAACTCGACTGATGAGCCGCGAGACAGTATGCGTTCAGTGATCAAAACAACATTTTTGTGCAATTTTTAGTAGTCGTATTAGTTTATATTGAAAAAATCTGTAGTCCACTGCAAGAACTCTTTACCATATACTATCAAAAAAATCTCCAACCAGGAAGAAGGGATTTCCGAAAATATAAAGCTCTTTTTTAGTGCAACTTCAAACTTTTTTCAAAAAGGGCTCTGTCTCTAGGACGCCTTTTGTTTTATACTCTCTCTTGACTATGGCACCACTTACAGGGGTGCAGGCATGAAGTTTTTTAAGAAAAAGAAGAGAACTTCTAGGTCAAGTAATTATTGTTTTTGTAAATCAACAAAACAAAATTTGCAAAAGTTATGCTCTACTCAGGTGAAACGCTCCATAGCACTAAATCTTCGGGAGCCGAGGCTCCCACCTTGCCCTTCCCAGCCGATGCTTTTGAGCAGTAAGCCATACAAATTTGAGCCTATTTATGGGTCATTCTGTGTGAAAAAAAAAAATGCTGCTGAGAAAATTTCATTCTGATTAACTATATATTTGTTTTTACCTAAAAAATATGTATTTAGACTCATTAAACGAAATAATTTATATTTAACTTTTATTTATTTTTCGTCGTCTGACCTAAGATAACCAGAAATTACTATTTTTTCGTATTAGTTCTAAATATGTTAAAGTATTTTTTTACTTATCTGTTAATTCGATGAAATAAGCATGTTTGTGCTGATGTATGTGGGATTTTAGTTTATCTATTTGTCGATTTAAGTTACTCATTATTATACATTCGGTGACCTTGACATAGATAACAAGATTTCGATGCAGTTCTATTTCATATTTAGCTAGAAGTGTGATATTTGTAATTGGTTTATAAAGTAGTTATTAGTTTAAAGCTGGTGCATTCGTTTGAAATATTATCTCGTTCTAGTCAATTTTTTTAAACCGAAAATTGTCTTTCCCTCACTAGGGCGTATTTTAAAGATTTCAGTATGGCATTAGACTAAAAAAGACAGTAAAACGAAGGTATGTAGTAATATAGTAATCCTAGAATTACTTTGGCCGGATAACGGAGTGTTTTGTCAATAGTTTTTAAAAGATAAAAAAAAATGTATGTTTTAGTTTTAAAATAGTTATGATAACAAAACAAATTGACTAACGAAAAAACTTTTAATGTAAAGAGTTGTCGAAAAAGTATTCACACTTTTTCACGTTAGACAGACGTGGGGTCACATATGTATCTCAGGTAGTATAAGTCCCATCAGACCGTACTTAGCGTCAGTTGACTGAAGATGAATGATATTTCTGCAAATGTTCGATACATTTTACAGTTTTATTTCGCTGAAGATCCAAATGCTGTACAGGCCTATGAAAAGATTTGTGCTGTTTATGGCCAAGTTACGTTACTCAAAGCAACAGACAAAATATGATCCATTTGCTTTGGTTCTGAAAATTTCGATGTCGAAAATGCTCCTCGTACTGGTCAGACAAAAAAAGTTGATAGAATTTTGGCAAAAATTGAGCAAGACCGACATGTAAATAGCCATGACATCTCCAATGAACTAAACATTCATCAGTTTTTGTATGTATATATATATATATATATATATATATATATATATATATATATATATATATATATGTGTGTGTGTGTGTGTGTGTGCGTGTGTTGAAATAATATTTTTTTCATTGTCTGACGTTGAGAAACCAATTTTTAAAGATTTAAAAAGTGCTTTTAAGTATTCATATTTCGGTTGATATATAAATTCTCAAATCGTAAACCATTTGGATCTTCAATTAGGCTAATGACTACGTTGGTTTTATCACATCCCGAAGGACCTACTGTTAATCCTCTTTTGTTGCTTCCCTCAAACAATTTTCCGTATTTTCTAAAATTATTTGATAAAGCATCGCAATTTTTAATTTTTATGGAAAATGGTTATTTTTTAATTCTCATTATATATAATTGACTTACACAGTAACACTAGTCATTTCTGTCCTTACGTTTATAATATATAATGTTTAAATCGCATCGTAAACCACATATTTACAAAACAAAACCAAAATGAAGAGGAGATGGTTTTTTAAACACGTTACCATCTGAATTACACTTACAGGGTTATAATTTTTGTAGACCGAGCACAAATTTAGAAAAGAAACTAATAAGGGGTGATAAAAGAATTAATCCGTTAGATGAAGCTTGCAAAGAACGTGACAAAAATGATAGTATTAAAATCAGTTGGAGGAAGCTGGCTACAAAAAGAAGCTCGATGTTTAGGTGCCACATGATTAGACGCTAAAAAATTTACTCGGTCGAATTTCCATCTGCGAATCCACAGAAACGTAACGGAATCAAGCCATTTCTGAAGTATTTGATCACGGGCGATCAAAAGTGGATCATGTACGACAGTAATGTGCGAAAAAAGATGTAGCTCCAGAAACGATGGCAAAGCCCGGATTCACGCCAAAAAATGCGTGTCTGTATGTTTGGTGGAATGGGAAGGGAATAGTGCATCATGAGCTGCTGCAGCTTGACCAAAAGATTGATTCTGTATTCTACTGTCAACAGTTGGCAAGATTAAAGTAAACACTTAAAAAAATTCGGCCCGAACTAGTCAACAAAAAAGGTGTCGTCTTTCACCATGACACCACCAGACCACACCCATCTTTGATGACTTGGCAAAAATTGAGAGAGCTTGTCTAGGAAGTTTTATGCATCCACCGTAAAGCCCGGACCTGGCACCGTTAGACTACTATGTGTTTCCTTCTCTGCAGAATTCCCTGAATAGTGTTAAGTTAGTTTCAAAAGAAGCCTGTGTAAACTACGTGTCACAATTTTTTTTCCAGAAACCACAGGAGTTCTACTGTGACGGGATTATACTGTTGCCAATAAAATGGCACATGTTTGGTTTAGTAAAGTTTTTTCAAACACACCATAAAGTTGACCGATTCGTCAGCAGTCTATCCAGTCAACCAATTTTTGAGTACGTTAGATATGTGATCATGTTTTATTGTACTGCTTACTTACTTACTTTTTTGTGTCCGAATCCTACTTAAATTTTGTCAGCCCAATATCGGGCTACGTCCATAGCTTTGGATCTAGTGAACCAGCGAAGGGTGCAGGAATTTGTGCAGGTCTTGCAGGTTGTTTGTGCTTCCCCGCACTTACATCTTGTGCCTGTGTTATTCCCCATTTTGACAGGACCTTAGATCTTGCTACTCCCCTTCGGAGACGGTTGAGGGCTCTCTACGACTTCCACTCTATATCATGCTCACGTGCCGGTTTCTACCTAAGTGGATAGAAGTCAGGCGGTTCTATGGGTACTGTGTTCAGAGAACTTCTTCGGGATGTTAGTTGTCTAGGGAGCTCCAACACTCCATAGAGTAGGTGGTGGTGATTAAAAGCCTGCCTAAATTGCTCGGTGTGTTCGGCCGCTGTTGGGCGAGTGGAACGAGCCTCAAAACCGGTTGCTTTTTACAGGAGTTCTTGGAGATTGGCTTTCATGCATCCCATTATGAGCCTACAGGTCTCGTTTAGTACCACGTCTACTTTTTTGACCTGCTTGGACTTGTTTCAGACAGGGCAGGCAGGGGCCTGTGGAGAAGTATACTGCCTCAGCTGTCATTCGAAGCACCCTGGGGTTTGCCCCCCATTGGCCACCAGTTTTCTCAAGAGATGGTTCCTGGTTGTTACTTTTTGATGGGTCTTTTGGCAGTGGTGCCTGAACGACCGTGATCGGTCCAGGACGACACCGAAGTATGTTGGACGGTCATTATGTTCAAGGGTAATTCCGTCCCATTGTATTTGTACCTTCCTCTTTGTTGCTCTTGTGTTCAGGTGGACGGCACATACCTGGGTTTTGGCTGGGTTTGGTTTCAGAGAGTTATTTTTGTAGTACGCCGTTAAGTGTGTTAGAGCATTTTCTAATATTTCTTCGACCCTTTGAAAGTGCTTTTCTCGGGCTGCAATGGCCAGGCCGTCGGCATACAGGAACTGTTCTGTATCGTTAAGGATGGGCTGATCGTTGATGTTGATATTAATAATAATAATAATAATAATAATAATAGCTTTATTCCCAACAGTAAGAACCATTTACAGGGAAAACAAGAAATAATATGAGTGAAATTTTCTCTTAAAACTAAGGTACTAAAGTAACAACAAAAAAAGAAATAAAAATGAATAAATTAGAAAAAAAATTAGAGTAAAAGTGAAATAAAACAAACATCAGTTACATACATCCAGCAAGCAAAACAAGCTTCTAAAAGAATCTTTATAAATGTCCTATCAAGTGAAATGATCTAAACATATTGACCTAATCTTATTTTCGGTGTCTGCAAAAATGTCACATTCATTACTAATTAAGTTAAATTTATTGCACATAACGTTGATTGGTTCAATTAACCTGAGATTAGTCCTAGCACGTGAACAAACAAAAGTAGCAGCATTTCGTGAATTAATTCTAGGCACCAATATAGCCACCTTCGATAGCAGTTGAGGACAGTCGATGACTCCGTGCAACAATCTATACAAGAAAATTATAGACGAAACACTCTCTGCGAGCCTCAAGTGATTGAAAATTAAATCTCTCCAATAACAAAGAGTACTCTATTCCTCTCATTGGATAGACACCATCTACCTTATATGATAAATATTTTAGAAATCTTTTTTGAACTCGTTCTAGCATTAGTTTGTAGCATAAATAATATGGGCTCCAAATAAGATAGGCATACTCCAGTTTGGATCTCACATAAGATTCATATAGCAGTATTAAAGATCGTTCACTATTAAAGCTTCTACAGTTGCGCACTATAAAACCATATAGACGATTGGCTTCCAGCGTTAGGTTATTAATGTGATTAGAAAAATTCATTTTGTTATCGAATACTACTCCTAAGTCCCTTACAGTATTGGTGCGCTCGAGAGTTGACGTTCCTAGTGAATATTCATATGCTATTATATGGTTTTTCCTCGTCACCGACATAATTTTACATTTAGAAATATTCAAGTCTAATTTATTGTGCTTACACCAATCCTCAAGCACGCAAAGCTCAGTTTGAAGCAATTTACAGTCCTGAATACATGAGACGGACGCATACAGCTTGAGATCATCAGCGAAAAGCAGCCTGCCACAATTCAGAGTATCACAAAGGTCATTAATATATAGCAAAAATAGTAGGGGACCAAGATTGGATCCCTGTGGCACGCCCGAGGTTGCGGTATAGGAATCGGAAATATATCCATTATAGTGTACTGACTGAGAGCGGCCCCCCAAATATGAAGAAAACAAACTACACGCATCCATACCAAAACCCATACGCCAAAGCTTCTGCAGCAAAACAAAATGAGATATTCTATCAAAGGCTTTAGAAAAGTCCGTGTATATTACGTCAACCTGCCCTCCTGCGTCTAATATGTTCTCTGTAAAGTTTGTATACACTCCCAAGTTTGTTACAGTGGATCTACCATCAATAAATCCATGTTGATGGGTTGACAGAATACCTCTAACCTGAGTATAAATGCGATTATACAGAATTACCTCAAATAGCTTCGAAAAATTGTTCAGAATAGAAATAGGTCGATAATTGTTTACCTCGCTACGTTCGCCGGACTTGAAAATGGGGCACACCCTCGTTTGCTTCCAGTTCCCCGGAAATGTTAACGTCCTTAACGCCAGATTATATATGTATTTTAGAGGCACCATAAGTGCACCCATACAATCTTTAACCATAAAAGATGGAATACCATCAGGTCCTGCGGTCAGCCTATTCTTTAATTTTTTAGCAGCGTGTTTTGAATCTCACTGTCTGTTACAGAAGCTAATGAAATGTCAACACTACCGAAAAGTTGATAAGCACTCTCCGGAACAAAATCGATTTCATTCTCGTTAGGCAAGAATACACTTTCAAAATAAGAAGCGAACACATTTACTATGTCTTGCGGCTTTTCATACCAAGCATCACGCAAATGAATTGCTCCGGGAATCCTTGATTCTCGATTCTTCTGATTAATAAAGGACCAAAACCTTCCTGAATCACTGTTAATTTCTTCCTGGACACCAAGTATGTACCTATCAAAAGCTGATTTGCACTTAACCTTAATCAATCTTCTAATATTTGTAAATTCGATATTATACCATTGATCACCGGTTTTTTTTATATTTTGATCTCATTAGGGATTTATATTTAATATCCGTAATTATTTCTGATGTATACCAAACAGGAAATTTTCGCTTGAAATTTTTGCGAAGTGGAACATAAGTATCTAGTTGCTCATAGAGTCTGTTATAAAACTCAGTAACTGCAATATTAACGTCGGTAGACTTACCCAGATTGGTCCAATCGGTAGACAGCAGAGAGTCATATAAAGACAAGAAATCGGCCCGTTTAAAATTGTATGCTCTTATTAAACAATTAGGGACACTCTGGGGTATATTACTGCCTAGATTAAAAAGATCAACAATTAGTGCCGGATGGTAGGCATCCTCAGGAATAATCGGAACAAGGTTATGCACAACTGAACATTTAAAGTTACTAAAAACTAAATCCAAAATATTGCCAGTGTTTCTAATATTGTTATATTGCTCAAAATTGAAGAAGTTCATGAAGGTGCCAATCTCCCTCGCTTTGATATCATTATTGTCACGGGCTCCATATTGAGGGGCATTGAAGTCTCCTAAAATGATTACCCTCCTATTCTGCAAATATTCGCACTGTTCAAGCGATTCAAAGAAAAGTTCATATTCCTGCGGAGTGACATATGGAGGTATATAAATGACTGCCACAATTAACGATAAACCATGTGGAAATATACATTTACACATTAGCAAATCTATATTGGGGAACGCCGTTTCGAAATAGGAAGAGTTAAGAGAGTAACTACTGATGTCACTCCTGATAGCCAACAAGACGCCTCCACCTCTAGTTTTACCGGTTTCATAAAGTTGTCTATCTTTGCGAAATACACTGTAATTTTCGCGAAAAAGTTCCGAACTCCGCACGTTTTTCTGTATCCATGTTTCTGTAAATGCAATAAAGTCAAACTCACTATCACTTGTTCCAACATACAAATTGTCAATCTGTGAGTTCAATCCCCGTACATTCTGATAGTAACAAGAAAATGAGACACCTTCTCTGTCGGGATTTACTTGTTTAAAGGTACTAAGGTTGGGTATGCCACGGATATATTTGATTTGGAGATTTTCACCCCTATCTCTAGCTTCAGCGACACTCTGTCTCAAGCTCCTATAATGCTCCAGCTGCCGTGGAGTTCTGTCGTACGATATTCGGACATTTCTGTATTTTGCCAAATCCTTAAGTTTAGACGCATGTCTAATAAATAAAGACACAGAATCTTCACTATTCAAGGTTATTTTTAAGGGTCGCACTCTGCCTTCTTGATAGTGACCTAATCGCATAGGTTTAACGTTCGAAACGTCATGATCCTCTGTCAAATGATTCAGCAGTGAGGTCACAAACAGACTATCCCCCTTTAAACGAGCTTCAGCAGATAGGTTCTGGTTCTGCTCAGGTACGGAGAATATTATTAGGTTTTTCTTCCTTTTGTTGCGCTCTGATACTTCGGCCATAATCTCCTCAAAGTTTACATTTGATGGTTCGACATTTTCCTCTTTAAGGATGCGTATATCATCCTGTAACTTGAGTATAAGGGCTTTGAGATCTTTAATGTCAGTACCATATTCCCGACATTTTTGCAAGACCAATCACATCCTTTATTGCTATTGAGCATTCTTAGTTCACTGGTTGTAATGTTTACACAAGTATTTTTAAAAATCTTCTTGCACACCGAACATCCTATCATTGAAACAGCGTCAGAAGTCTGACCGCAGCAAGAACACACATTAGCAGCGGGAGCCATTAATAGAACAAAAAAATTAATGTCCAACTTATACTATTTTACTTCCCTTAGAGTTGATATATCCAGATTTATTCTATTTACTAAAAAATCACTATCGGCACCATCCGTGCAGCTTGTTCCGTCCCAACAAGAGGATGCAAAAAAGAGGCAATTCAAATTAGCAGCAAATGCACACGTGGATGCAATTTTATAGAGTTACGTTTGCTTACCACCACAAATTATTATCTAAGCTGATTCAGCAACACCACTATGTCACCTCCAACACTTTACAATAATTTATTTAACCTATATTTCGTAAATATCCACTTTAGGCGGAGAGCCACAGTACGATGAGTTGGTCTAACGACAGCACGCACGTGATATTATTAAAGAGTAAAGGTGATAAGACTGGGTCTCGACCTGCTCTTCTAGCCATCTCTTTAATATAAATATGCGTCTTGGTTATAAACATAAAAATTTTGTAAAAGAGGTATGAAAAAATTCTTAATCCTCTCCATAAATCGTTCTGAATTTACAATTGCTCTACGGTCTCCACTTTAGGCCAAAAAAATGTTCTAATGCTTCGGTTTTGGATTTGTCGGCCTCCAATAAGGCAATTTTGTTTAATGAGAGGGCCAGGTGAGCACGTGGCTCTTCTAAATTTGTTATAATAATATGCTGACATTTTGTCTAATATCAGTTGTCTTCAATTCTTAAACCAACTGTGTCTTGTGCAGACAAAATTATTTATCAGGAATGTGTTGCAGTGAACTTTTGAGCATATTTAAGGCACTTGATCCTTCGCGTATTAAGAGATCAGGATTCCTTCAAAAATACCCCCTCCCCCTACTCGCTCGTTAAATTTAAACTTATTTATAAGATTCTATATTAAGTTGTACGAATGCAGAAACAATTTTTGTACGTCATCTGCAGAAGGTGGTAGTTTTGCCACAGGACTCACAAACTTTCAAGACTTTGCCTATGGTATCACTCTCAAACTTTCTTACTTGCGAAATAACAGTTTCCGAACTTGTCATGTAAATATTTATGATACTAGTTCATACATATTTAGCAGGTAAGAGTTAATTCTCGAATGACAGTGCCTGAAACATTACTATTTTTAAATAAATTCATATTTTCCATATCTAAGGAAATATATTCAGGTTCTGTAACTTTCCTGGGTTAGTTATTTAATGAATTTAAAATTTGATTTACTAAGAAAATTACCCTGGGAATTAATCTGTGTTCCGATCTACGGTTCTCAGGCCTCAAGAAACCCCGTTCTTCGTTTAAGGTGAATTAAACGCATTTAATAAATTAAAATGTAACCTCGCTGTTTAAAAAAATCGGTTCGTTTATATTAATAAACTTTTTACCTTTTAAAGATACTTAATAAAAATATTTATCAGTTATCAATTGTAGTTACCTCCATTAATTTATTTAATTTATTTTAAACGGTTTTTTGTATAAAGTAGATTAAAAAATATGCATTCAAAACATGTAATCAAATTAAGTATTGTTGTTTGCTGCGCCTTTAATTTAAACGTAGTCCAATTATCCATACATTTTAATTATTACTTGAGGTTAATAATTAATATTATTTATTAACCTTTTGTAATGACTAAGTCGGAATTCCATTCCTCTATAATAAAAAAAAGTCTAGTTGGGGATGCCTCTGACATGTTAAGTACGATGATCTTAATAATTTTAAACGTATTTTATGTTTAAAGTAGAAAATAATATTACATATTAATAGCCCAAATATTAACTCTCACATATGCGTCTAATCTCGCATTTCATTCTCAAGTCATGAGACTTGGCACAAATGTTAGTTGGATACTACTCTTCGATGTAAGAAACTCTATTTTGGGTAATTGCCTTCTTTCAGTCCGCAAAATCCGAGTTTTAAAGTTTTTAACCTGCTTTGAGTTATACGAGGCTGGTTTGAAAAGTCCGTGCAAAGTCCGAGAGATGGCACCACCGGCGCGTATCGAGGTCATGTTTAGTTAGTAGCATCTCTTGAATGAACGCACACCAAGTTTCAGCCATATTGGTCTATTTCTTTGTGTTTGGCATTCGTGTGAATCAAGGAAGTCGAGTGATTTTCAAGAAATGGACGAAAAAGAATTTCGTGTGGTGATTAAACATTACTTTATGAAAGGCAAAACGCCTCAGGAGACTAAAGAGAAGCTTGATAAACATTATGGTGACTCTGCACGTTCGATTAGAACAGTTTATAAGTGGTTTCAAAATTTTCGGACTGGCCATATGGGCACAAGTGACGCTGAACGTTCTGGACGGCCTGTGGAGGTTACGACTCCAGAAATCATTGATCAAATCCATAATATGGTGATGGATGACAGAAGAGTTAAGGTGCGTGAGATTGCTAGTGCTGTGGGCATCTCGACTGAACGGGTACATAATATTTTGCATAAACATTTGGACATGTTAAAGCTATCCGCAAGATGGGTGCCGCGATTGCTCACGCTTGACCAAAAACGGAATCGTGTGAAGTGTTGCAAGGATGGTTTGCAGCTGTTCCAGAAGAATCCGGAGGACTTTAAGCGTCGTTTTGTCACTGTGGATGAAACATGGATACATTACTATACTTCTGAGACCAAACAACAATCTAAACAATGGGTTACCAAGGGGGAATCTGCACCAAAAAAGGTGAAGACCGTTCCTTCGGCCGGAAAGGTTATGGCGACTGTCTTTTGGGATTCGCAAGGGATAATCCTCATCGACTATCTGGAAAAGGGTTAAAACTATTACAGGTGAATATTATTCATCGTTATTGGACCGTTTGAAAAGCGAGCTGCAAGAAAAACGCCCGCGATTGGCCCACAAGAAAGTTCTTTTCCATCACGACAACACACCAGCACACACTTCAGCAGTTATGGTCGCAAAATTAATGGAAATAGGATTCCAACTCGTTTCACATCCCCCCTATTCTCCAGACTTGGCTCCCTCGGACTACTATTTGTTCCCCAATTTGAAGAAATGGCTGGGGGACAAAGATTTTATTCAAACGAGGAGGTAATTGCAGACACTAATGGATATTTTGCAGACTTGGACAAATCCTATTATTCGGAAGGGATCAACAAATTAGAACATCGTTGGACGAAGTGTATAAGCCTAAAAGAAGACTATGTCGAAAAATAAAAAAGGTTTACCCCAAACACATAAGTAGTTTTTATTTTTGCACGGACTTTTCAAACTAGCCTCGTATTTATAGCTAAATAGGTGAAATTTGGTATGTGATTTGAGTTTTAAATGCGAAATATCATACCAGTGTTACCATTAGTCAGCTCTTGCAATATGGCGTCCAGCAAGGGGCAAAAGTGAGAACGCTCTTAAAAACTGATATTCTGGGCTTATTTGTACCAGATGAGTATCTCTACGAGTATGATTAAAGTCGCAGAATTCAAAACATTGGTGGTGTGTTCGTGCGAGTACCCGTTATCGCGGGTCTCCAGACCTGTTATTTTTGGAAAGTGTTATATAATGTACAGGAAGAGACCAAGAGAGATGTTAGACGTTCGCCAATTCAAGATATACGTTTCTTTCGTAAGTATTCCATGGAAGCCATTTATTATAACTAAAATCTTTTTCCTACTGTCTCTTTAGACTCCAATTGGTAATAAAATTGATAATTGCGGATTTCTCACTGAAAATGTAGAAAAAAAATTGAAAATTGTGTGATGTGTCTGATGTATTCAAAAAAATGCAGAAGGTATCGACTTTAGGTAATTATTTTTTATATCAGAATGATGCCGATGAAGAATTCAGGCACCTGGGAAAAAGTCGTTAAGCGTAGAAATAAACGAGGCATCGAAGACTCGCTGAGAATTTGGAAGAATTTCAATGATGCCTTGATGTCATCTCATGTCGAAGACAGTGGGAAGAAACCAATAAAGAAGTAATATTTCACAAAAAATGATATTTCGAATTTAGATGTAGTAGATTTGAACGGGCAAGGAAGATTAAGAAGACAATAAATGTAGTATATCCCCTGTAAAAACCACTACCAGGAAGGAGTAATGTTTACCGAATACTTACATATTTTGTAGGAGTATTGGCGCAAGATATCACGTCTTGAGCGAAGTACCCACAGAAGATTGCAGTCGGGAAATGTGTGAGTGCGCGAAGAAATTAAAGGTAACCCAACTCTAAAAAAAAAATTAACTGTAGCAACTGATTCTTCAGGTATTTGTACTTCACTTATAGCTTAAAACATGGCGATGGCGAACTAGAAAATATTCATGTAGTCATGTGGCTCTCACCAATAGCCCCAGATTATCAATTTTTACGACAGTTGTCACCTACGCCCTTTTGCCTTGCACGAATTTGTAAAAAGCTTTTAAAACAATAATGATGCTAGTATATGACATTGTACTACTAGAAACACAAACCTAGGTAACGAATTTTAGCCTTTTAGCTTTTCGTTCGGGCCCAAAGAAGATCGGAAATGTTAAATCGCTGAATTTGCACCCTGAAGGTAGTCATCCACCAAAAATAGGGTTCCTGCTGCTCCACAGACCGTAACAACATTTCCTAATAACGAACGAAAAACTTATGTGTAAAGCCTCATGTTTTCAGCACTACAACTTTAATGTGTAAAATTACATCTAAACTGCATCCTACCATTAATCTTGAAATGTGATGTTAATCAAAAGATAAACGATATTTGTTTTAACAAATAATATATTTATTCGTTCCAATATCAAAATGTTGATTGTTAATTGGAACTGACTTTTATATTTGTAATTTGGATAATTTATTTTTATTTCCTAGGAAATATGAAAAAGAAAGATAAAATTGTTTAATTTGTTCCTTTTTATCAAAAGAAGAAA